>VDFB02051953.1:0-12607 GCA_007258455.2 Sequoia sempervirens | reverse complement strand
TTTTATTGATGATTTTTAGAGCTTTTGCAATGGAATGGTATTATCTTTTATTTGAATGGAAATTTTTGTGAGTTTTTTTACACATAGAGGATTATTGAGACAGGAGTTGCATAAGTTACTGGTTATGTATTTTTGAATCTTTTGAAGTTTGGGAAAAAGATAATTTTCATTCTTTTGCTTGCTATATTTTGAGGAGAGTTTTAGAAAGGGATTGTCAATCTTTTGCTGGTGTTATTCTAGAGAGTCTTCTGAACAAATAATCAGATTCAAGTTCGAGCACCGAATTCTGTAGAGGAGATTTTGAAACAGGAACTTGAAGCACTTTGTAGAGGCCATCGGGATCAAGCAAGCTTCATCAGACTCTCGAGAGCGTAGGACTACAGGTTCCACCCTCTCTCTTAATTGTTTTTGAATCTATAAAAAGAATAGAAAGGTGTTTTGAGTCAATCTTTGCTTGTAAAAGAAAAATCTTTCTGAGAATTAGATTAAAATGGGTTCTTTGTGAAAATAAATAAATAAATAAATAGATAAATAAACAAATGAATAAATATGGTTTATTATTTTAAATTTGTCAAAACAAAAACCTACATCTTCTGAAATGTCCAATTTGTCTATAATGAGATTTTGAGAAAATTGATTCACCTTTGAGAATAATGAGATTTAAGATTTTTTTTGAAAATATATTTATATGAATGTATTTATTTGCCCCTCTGTATCTTACTCTATTATATTAATACATTTATTTGCAAGTAGGATATATATATCTTTTATATATATATTAATATTTTTTAAGTCATGTTGGTACCTGTCTGTGCGTCGGCCGTACGAATTTACATTTTCATAGTGAAGAATGAAATCAATTTTCGGAATCTTTTTGTGGTTTAAAATTAAATTGTAATTTTAATATATTGGGGAGGGTTGAAGGGACGGCTGAATCCGTACCCTTCTCCCCTCTTCCCTGTCATGGCTCACTACACACAACAGTCTTATAAACTGTTGTGCGCAACAGTCTTTATGATTGTTGTGCGCAGCAGTCAATAGGACTGCTGCGAGCAGTCAGTAGGGCCATCGACCCCTTTTCTTGTGAGGTTTATTTTTATTTTATTTATATATATATATGTGTATATTTATTTTGGTGTATATATTTATTTTATTAAATATTATAATTATAATTTATTTTATTTTAAATGTAATTATAATTATTTTATTTAATATTATTTTTATTTTAAAATGTAATTTATGTATTTTATTTAAAAAAGTTAAATAATGTTTATATATATATAGGGCATTATTTTAAATAATTTTAAATAGAAAATTTGCCTTAATTCTTTGTTTGTGGACTATATCGAGAAAATTGCATTTCGTTATATTTGATGATTCGAATATGATATTCTTTTTTGTAATGATCAGTCATTTGCTGAAATTAATTATTTAATTGGGAATGGAATTAAATTTAATACTGCAAACTTGCAAAATATATTTTGAGTTTTCTTTTACGTTATGTTATCGTTTAGTGTTGTCCATGTGGGAACCCTATTGTCTTGCAACCCTTGTTCGAGAGGCATGTTAATTTTTGAATGTTATCCTTGTCTTGGTTACACTTTTGGAGTTGAAACTTATTGGTTTTATGATGGAAGGGTTTTATGGGTTGTTGAATTTTGTTATGAATTATCGCGAGATGAGTTATGCCTCGCGTGGCTTGGTTTTGAGTTATGTGCTTTATCTGTTGAGTTCAAGCCTTGCTTGGTTTTGATTTATGTTAAGGGTCTTAGGGAGAGTGGCTCTTCATGGGGGCCGGTGCCTCAGTTGGAGGAAGGGCCAGGTGATCCCATGAGAGCTATTCGATGACGCTCTCCACTAGACACTCATTTGCCTTGTTTCATGTTGCCTCTGGAATTGTGTACTGAATTGTTGTTTCAGATTTATATGGAGTCATGTTCTATTTATTGTTTCAGATTTATTTGGAATTGTATTTTGAATGTTGTATCAGTTCTTCTGGAAATGTCTTTTGGATGTTGTATCAGTTATGCTGGTTTTGTACTCTTACTATTGATTCAGATTCTTGTGAAAATGATTTATGAATGTTCTTTGGACTTGTTTAATTGTCATTCCTTTGATTAATTGTGGTGAGTTTCTTATCTTTATCTTATTATGTGGATTCGTGAACGTGGTTGATTATGTCATTGTAAACCTTGAGTTGTAATTGTATTTGTACTATGTTGTTCATGGAGTCAGTTTGACAATCATGGTCGAGTTAACTTCCTTTTCACCTCTGAGCACGGGGGGTGAGTTATTCATAATTCACATGGTTGGGTGGAACGTGCTCCGCACCTGTTAGGTTCCCCATCAACATCCTTTGTTTGCAACATTTCTATAGTTGGAATTTTACCAATGTTCACTCTGTAGTTTCTGATGTTATTGTACTTTGTATCATCCCACATGTTTGGGGATTGTATTGTAATTCATTCATCAAATCATGTAATGTATTGTATAACTATTGATGTAATAGTTAGGGACTTTTGTAACATTATTGTGAGAGATTTTGTATAATTATGTAGTGATACATTCACTCTTGGTTCATGGATGTACTCTTATTTATGGTTATTATAATGTTAATGGATATGTTATTTATCATTATCTTTTACTTTTGTTATTAGTTGTTTTGCGAAGTAACCTCACGTGCCCCAGAGAATGTAACATTAAGTTGTTAATGTGCAATGTAAATGTAATTAATATGTAAATGTAATTAATGTACAAATGCATGTTTACTTTGTGTATTATTTAAAAAAAAATTGTTTGCAATGTTTGTTCTCTGGGGTTTGCATGATCGCATTACATGGATCTCGAAAGGGTCCCAACCATTGGTCAAATAAAGGATTTGTATTTGACTTTTTTTTCCTGTCCAAGCCAAATAGTCACCCAGGAAGTGGTGGTAACAGATATTCCGCCAATTTTTGGGATGTGTTTATTGAGGGATTTCATCTCCAAACTCAGCGAATATTTGGTGCTTAATTGGTCCCATTTGATTTTGAGGACTAAGCAAGAAGTGAAGATGAAGATTCTTTTGGAGCCATTTCATCTCGAACATATTGCAAATAATGCATTCCTATGCTTTGAAGCCACACATACAACTATATCTCAATAGGAGAAGTACTGTGTTGAAATACTAGAAGATGAAGAGGATACAAGTGAGTGAACTCCTGAAGAAGAATTTTTTCTTAATCAATTCATGGAGTCTGATCCCTTTGGAAACTTCCATGAAATCGGGCTCGACACTTATGTAATTTTTTATGACAATCATTTTTTTATGAAACTAGTAAAAGACCACGAGAAATATAATGACCCATCAGATAATCAACTATGGACTCTTTTCTTTGGCAGTGCCAAGTGTAAGGCCAATTCTAGTGTGTGTGTTTGTTTTCTCTCTCCAATGAGATTTGAGATGGTCAGAGCTTACCATTTCATGTTGTCATGTTTGAATAATGATGTTGAATATGAGGCCTTAGTTAATGGCCTAAGCCTTGCACAAAGAATGGGTATAAAGAGAATTCAATTTTCCAGAGATTCAAAGTTGGTGTTGAATCAAGTTTGTGGCCAAGCAACATCAAAGAATACCTGAATGAGGTCATACAAACATCAATTCTGGGACTTGATTTAGAGTTTTGAAGCCTTCAAGATACAAGTTATTCCTTGGTTACAAAACAGTATAGCTGACTGAATGACATTATTTGGGTGGCAATTTGGACTAGTCTATAACTCAACTAAGTAGAAATTGTTTAGGTCATCGTCTGACCCTCAATTCCAGACAATGATGAGAATTGGCAAGTCTTTGATGACGATACCCAGATATAGCTACTTTCATACAAAAGGGAGGAATGATGCCTAAAAATCCAACCTTAGGAATGAAATTCTCTAAAGGGTGGGTCATCCAACTAAAAGGGAATAAGCTTCTGAGAGAATTAATTTCCCTCGAGAACATTTTTACCTGTGAAGATGCAAGAAATGGAAAATGAAGGTTCATGGCAGATGAAAAGGATTATGAAGAACTTGATGTCAGAAATGGTAGAAGGTTGAAAGTTGGAAAAGAGGTTCCAACTAAAGATAAAGAAAGACTTAGGGATATGTTATGAATATGATGAGGTTATGGCCTGGTCTCATGATGACCTTAAAGGTTATGACCCTAGTATAATCCAATATACCATCAACTTGGAGGATGGGTCTAAACCTATCCAATAGAAGCAAAGACCTGTCAATCCAAAGATTGAAGCATTAATGGCACAAGAGCTTACCAAGTTGGTCGATTCCAAGATAATATATCCGATCAAACATTCCACCTGGGTGTCAAACCTGGTACCTATACAGAAGAAGAATAGTGATATTAGACTCTACATCAATTTTGGAGATCTAAATAAAGCATCACTTAAAGACCATTACCCTTTGCCTTCAATGGAGCAAATTCTGTAGACAATAGTTGGGTCTGAAATGTTCTCACTGCTTGATGGTTTTTTGGGGTATAACCAATTATATGTGAAGGGAAATGACCAACACAAAACAATGTTTACCACTAAGTGGGGAATGTTTGCATATGCCAAAGTTCCATTTGGCTTGTCAAATGCTATCACAAACTTTCAGTGAGGAATGGATATTGCCTTCAAGGGTCTAATTAACCTGTTCATTCTAATATATCTAGATGACTTAATAGTATTTTCAAAATCAAGAAATGATCACTTTGATCATCTAGAGAATATTTTCTACAAATGTCAATAGTTCAGGATTTCTTTGAATCGCTAAAATGTGTTTTTGGGGTGCCTTAAGGTAAGTTACTTGGCTTTATAGTCTCAAAAGATGGAATAGCAATAGATCCTAAGAGGGTTAGGTCCATAATGGAATTACTCTACTAGTGAACCAAAATGGACTCCAATTGTTCCTGGGAAAGATCAATTCATTAGCAGGTTCATTTTTTACTTTGCTAGTATTGTAAGGCCTATTTCACTAATGCTCAAGAAGAATCTACCTTTCAAATGGACCTCAGAGGGGAAAAGGGAATTCGAGCAAATAAAGATTACAATTTATGTTGCTCTGGTTTTGACCAATCTAGATTTTTCCAAGGATTTCTTACTCTATGTGTATAGTGGTCAAGATAGCATAGCTTTGGTACTTACTCAAAAGGGTGATCAAAATGAAGGAGAACATCCTATTACATTCTATTCTAGGACTTTGAAAGGGTATGAGATGAGGTACAACTTTGGAAAAACAAGCTTTTTCTATAGTTAAAAGTTTGAAGAAATTCTTAAACTTGGTGTCGGCCAATAAAATCAATATCCTCGTAGCACATCCTAGTGTGTGGGAGTACATAATAGAGGGTGAGATCATTGAGAAAAGAGAAAACTAGATCACTAAGATTCTAGAGTATGATGTAGATATCTGACCAACTAAGTTGGTCTGAGGAAGAGGTTTGTGTGAATATATGGCACACGAAGCAAGTCTCACAACTGAAAGGGAAACTAGCCAAGTATACTTAAATCAATTTGAGTCTAATGAATCTTGGGTTGTTGATCGAACATGACACATGCAAAAAGGATATTACCCAACCACTCTGCCATCTAATAAATGGAGGTACTATCGGTTGCAAGGCACAAGGTATGTACTAATCAAAGGTGTACTTTTTAAAAGAAATTATGATGGTGTGCTACTCTGATGCCTTGACACCCTACAGGAAGAGAGGGTTCTTAATGAATTTCACCATAGTCCTAAGGGTTCACATTTTTCTTCCAACACCACTGCTTTGAAAATAATGAGGGTAGGATATTATTGGCCCTCTATGTTCATAGAATCACATCATCTAGTACAAAAGTGTACTCAATTCCAATTTTTTGTTGGAAAAATAAGAAATGTCACTCAACCCCTAAGCCCAATTGTGACAGAGGAACCCTTTGCCTAGGGGGGTCTAGATTTTATCAGTATGATAAATCCTTTTTCTAGTGGCAGGCATAAGTGGATCCTCACAAGAAATAATTACTTCATAAGGTTGGGAAAAGTTGTAGCCCTAAAAAATGCAAAAGAAGGAGAAATTGTTAATTTTCTTAAAGAATTGGTGACCAAGTTTGGGCCACCCAAATCCATCATATCTGACAACACCAAATCTTTTTTCAAGTCAGGAATGTCATACTTTGCTATCCAACATGGAATTTTTCTTAAAACTTCATCAAATTACTATCCACAATGGAATGGGTTAGCAGAATCCACCAATAGAGACCTAATTAAGTTAATTAAACACAATGGGTTAGAATGGAAAAGAGACTAGCACAAGCATCTATGAGAAGCTTTGTGGGTGGACCAAACTACCCCCATGAAAATTTTGAAAACTTTCCCTATGAGTTGGTATATAGAAAGGAGGTAGCAATGGCCATTTCTAAAGAGATCCCTACTCTACAACTACTGAAATCACTAGAAGTTGAAGAAAATGGTGGAATGGAGGTGTGACTAGTAGAACTCCTCATACTAGAAGAAGATAGAGAAAAATCCCATGGGGCCATGACCGACCATCAGCAAACGGTCAAGTGATGGTTTGACAAAAAGGCCTCTAGTCCAAAATTCAAGGAAGGGAGCTTAGTGCTAAAATATGATGAATGTACTGCAAAATGGGACATCACACAAAATTTGAAGCACTGTAGAAAGGACCTTTCTAAATCAGCACATGTAAAGAAAAGAATGCATATGAACTTGAAGATCTGGAAGGTAATGCTTTAGGTATACTAGTGAACAGTATTTATTTGAATATTTTCCATTAAACTGTATAATTTTTGAAAGCTTTCAATAGTTATTTATCATATGTACAGTTTTGTAATTATTTCAAAGTTTTTAAATAAAACCTAGGACACTAGGAAATAAGTAGTTTGTATTATATCGAAGGTTCTACATATATGCAAGCCCAAGCCCATATTCAAACATTAAACTTTCTTGAGCAAGCCCAAAAGGGCTTACAAAGAAAAAGATAAACAAGGAAGGAGTAACGTGCAAAAGGAGTCTAGAGGTTCCCTCAAATGTCACCTAGGAATTTGAAAAGACTCACTATCGGGTTTTTTTTCTTTCTCTTCTTCTCTTTGTCCAGTTGCAAAAGGATTACCAAAGAACAAGATGGACACAAATGTAGGCCCAAGGCCTACTCATTGCTACTTTGCACTAGGAAGTTGAAGTGTTTCCTCCAGGCTAGTCTTGTAACCCACTCATGAAGCAAGAAGATGGTTGCTGGTTGAGAAGAATGTTGATGTGTCACCACGTCCATAATGTAGAAATTAGAAAGAAAGGGTAGCCTGGGCATGTCTATACCAAAGTCAACATGCCTCTAAACGTCCATGGTGCTCTGGATGCCAACACCAGGGATAACTAATTGCACTATTTCTCTGGGCCCTTCCATCAGTGAGGTGCCAAACATCTCTCGACACAACTCAATTATCATGGGTTCAAACATGTTCAGGTCCAGTAGTGAAGCAACAAAATGAGAAAGAACATTGCAGTTGTTCTGAAGTTGGTTCTCATTGGAAATGGAGTCAATACCCACCACCCATTTGAATTTAGTCATGATAAGTGGGTCACATTTCTTGATCAACTATTTGTTTTAGTCACTAGTGATTTCTCTTGTGAAGTTGTATTGTGGCCTCCATGGAAGGATTCGAATAAGGGTCCCCAAGCCAACAAACATTCTGATAAGGTGATGAATTCTAGAAAAATGGAAGGAAATTAGATGGAAAGCCAACTAAGTTAGAGAGCTTTATGTTCGAATGAATGTTTTAAAAGGTGGTGTGACTATAGAAAAGGCTGACCAGTGAAAATGATCAACGAAATATCTATTTTTGGCTAGATGACAACAGAAAAAAATTGAGGTAGAATGAACCAGAGTAGATAAATCATATAGAGAATCTTTTGGAATGTCTTAACAAATAAATTGGGACATTAGGAGTAAATTCTCTAGTGCTCCAATTATTGACACGTGTCTGTCACCATCATCAGTGCCAACTATCCCATTAATGAGAAAAGATGGGGTTAATGCCCTTTAAAATAAATATCTCTAGGAGATTAATGGTTACATTTTTCAAGGGTACTTTGCACTACTTCAACACATTTAGTATGATGGAAAGCATGCTTCTTGAGGAAATATTTCTTTTCAATCAAGAGGTAGTGAAAGGAATGTACTAATTCCATCCTCACAATATTTTTGGCATTCCCAAGAGATACAAATTTTTTAGTCCACACATATCATCCTAGTGGCATCATTTAATAAGCTCAGCAGCTATAGCACAACCTTAAGTGCATGTACTGACAAAAAAATTAATTATACTCAAAATTATAATTTTCCTTCCATAGAAAAGGGTCCCTGAACATTATCCCTAAGAGGTCCTTTGCAACTCTTGATACAATTATGATGGAACCCTCAACTTCTAGAAGACATGCCATAGTTTCAAGCCAATAATCTAGTTATGCCAATATTTTTGGGAAAAAATATTTTGCCAATGCTCCAACTATAAAGGAACAAACTTTTGAGTATTGCAAGAAGGTTCCTATAGATAAGCCTATGAAAAGAGAGGCAGTACAAGACATTGCTGACAATCTTTTTGATCCTAAGCTATCGTCAATCCTAAAAACTTCAAGGAAGGTGCATTTACAAGGAATGAAAAGTATGATACATCTAATAGCTTTGAATTTTGGTTATGGGATTGTAGCTTCTGCCACAACATATGTTGCCCATTGTACATCCATGCCCTAATTCTTTTGATGCATAAAAGCAAGAGATTTGATGCTGAGGTAGCTATGTGCAAAGATCATGATGGAAAAAATAGGCCCTTAAGTGGGCAAAAAAATTTAGAAAATCAGAGTTAGGAAAATTGACGCAAAATTTGAATAATTTATCTATATTATTTCAAAATATAAGAATAGAATCTATAGCAACTTGAATGTAGTTTCTAAAGTACTAGGTTTATTTTAAAAAAAATCTATTTGGTGAAATTTTGAAATTTCACCGTAGTAGTACTTCAATTTTAGGAAAAAAATAAGAAGTAGGTGTTTGTTTGACCAATCTCTAACTACAATAAAATGATAATATTTTTATAAAATTTTATACATAAGTAGAGGACCCATGTCGATGTGACACGATTTTTTTTGTAATTTTTCCATATGTAAATAATTAATTATGATTTTTATTAGAACTTTTAAAAAATATAAAACTCGTGATGTCTTACTCACCTTAACTTGGTTAAAAATTCATGAAATTCAAGTTTTCTTTTTAATCCTATAGTATGCTTAAGCATAGAATGTGATGCATGTTTTGATTCAAAAATGTGATACTCATTTGAAAGCCATAGATGTTTCTTTTCAATCAACTCATCAATCAACACTTGTAATTTAAATAGAAAATGAATAATAATTATTTATTAAATTCAAAGTAAAGAATAATTTATATTTGTGGAAAAGTTGAGAATATTCTTAAAACCCTTTTCATTTCATCAATTTTGGTAAAAAATAGTCATCACCACACCCTAAAAATACCCATCATATTGCCACTTTTGGCCCATCATTATCCTCGCGACATACCCAGTAACACCGGGTTATCCAAAGTTGTAGGGTTAGAGTTACCATATCTGCTCAAGACATATGGGATATGTTATGTATCCCTATGGTCTGGGATTTAGAGTTGTTCAATAGAGAAAAGATGGATCTTTTTGGGGAAGAAAGGGCCAGAAGAACAAAATTTTATGAAGAAACAAGGGAATGACCCAATAGGGACCATGTTCCTTTCCTTCTATCATATGATATTTTCAAAAGGGACACTTAGGTAAAATTTTCAATGCTAGCTTGGGTATTTTTCCCCGATAATGACACCCAGGTTCTTCCTTTTCAATTTGACATGGATTTTGAGCTAAAAAGAGAAAAATATAGAAGCACTATGATTTTGCTAAGGTAATAGTTGGGAACATGTTGGACTAACTAAAAAATTATGGGACTAATTCTAAATTCAGGTACCCTTCCTTCTTGGCTCATTTAATTTTGCATCAAAATTTTCAATATTTTAGGAAAAATGTGCCAGTGTCCAGACTGGATGAAAAGAATTTACTTTAGCTAGTTTTTGTATGGACCCATCTTCTTTCTAAAATAGGAGACTATTATGGGTTTGCAGATTTCTTTTTGAGGCCCATACTCCAAGAGTTATTGCTTCACCCTACAAGGCATTTTTCTCCTGAGGTTTTACAATGGACGAGGATCTCGCAAAACCTAGTGGATTACTTCTTGGGTGTATTTCACATTTATTAGGTTTCATGGTTTTCCCAACAATTATTTTTGGCTCCCCAGGTTTGTGATAGATAGGGTTTTTGCACTAGAAGCATGCTACCAATTGACCGTTGTTGACAAAACCTATGATGTAAGAAGAAACAAAATTAATTTGTATCCACTTCCTCTCAATGCTACTAACATTCAGTTATCACTCACAAATCAATTTTTTGAAGGAGAACTCAAGAATTTATTGGTGGTTTTGGGCATGGTCCTCATTTGTGATAAGTGGGACTATAATCCAACTAGAATTTATAGTTTAAAGCATGAGGAGTGGGAATAATTTGAAAGAAGGAAGAACATGACTCAGGAAAGTGCACAAGTATATGCTGACTTGAAGTACATTCCTTTCAAGCGACCAGAATGGTTGAGCTTCTATATGTTGAACTCCAATATGACAAGAACCTTCCAATAAATAAATCCCTCAACACACAAATAAAGAAGATGGGATGGCCAAAAAGAAAGAAGGTAGATTTTTGGAGGTTTCAAAATGAGTTGTGTTGTCTCAACCTCCTTGTTAGATAGTTTCCATAAGATGAATTTGAGTATCTTTATGATAAGGAGGCCAGCTCTGACAATAATAATCTAGAAACGAGCCATGAAATCGATGTGGGACAAGTTCCACAGTAGAACCACCAACCTTGAGAATCTAGTGGTCAAAAGGATTTGAGGCAAAAGGATTTGCAAGCCCCATTTGCCTCCAGTGCCCAGAGTAAGGGAAAGAAACCCCGATAGTCCACAAGAGTGTCATCCGTTGTAGTTGTTGAGGGTCAATTTTCGGAAGGATCGATGGTCAGAAAGACAAAGCATGTTAGCTCTGATTGAGACAAAAGAAGGTGGATGTAAGGCCTAGATCTAACCAAAGCATTGGCCTGAGGAGAAGAAGAAGTGGAGTTTTCTCTCCAAGATATGCCGACAACTATGGTTCAAGTAAGTTTTACTCTTTCTCTTCCTATTTCTACCTCTTTGGTTACCCCCCTTCTTCCTCTTTTAGGAAGGAATCGTCCATCCACGAACCCTAATTTAATAATCCTAAATACACCTTTCCTTGATCAGAATGAAATCCCTGACGTTACCTTGCACTCCAAATGAGTAGTATGTGTTTTAGCTACTACTAACTCTTTATTCACCCTATCAAGGGCCCCTTTTGGAAAATCCAATGCATCAGTACTAACCCCCACACCCAATCTGACAAATTCTAAGAAAACACCTTTTCACCTATCGATGTCTAGATATCTACCTCCACTAGAAAATCCCCTGCTTAGTCTCAGTTGGGTGTTCCACCCTTTTCCATGATAACACTCCTTGTCACCTCTCCCCATACCCATACATCTGAAATCTCCCCCTTTGTTACTCTTTTTAGTTTTCCTCCTGGTGTCCCTATTGCAACATAGAACATCAATGTTCCTCACTCTCCAAGATCATTTCAATGTGATAAAGATGGCCCGACGAAATGCTAAATGAAGGCGCCTTTTGAAAAATGTTGAGTTACCTACTGCTAAGAAGATCGAGGCTCGTTACAATGAGGAGTGGAATTCTCTTTTGATCAATACCATGACCCTACTTGTGGCTAAGCTTGAGGGGAAAATGAAGTTGTAGGATTATGACATCTGGACAATAGGCCTAAATCTAATAAAAATGTGCCCCCATGGCAAAGTGGTCTTAGCTAAGACCACCTAGTAGGTGGTATACTCAAACTATGAAAAGATGGGTAGAAGGTTTAAAAATTGAGACAGAGCTGGTAAATGTAAGGGAAACAATAGGAAGATTACGAATAGAGCTCAAAGCTAAGGACATCGAGTTGGCCCACATAATACAGGTTCAGATTAAACAAGGAGAAGACTCAAAATTGCTTGAAGAAGTAGAAATCTAGTAGGTTCGACTACATACCAAAATTGAAGGGTTAAAAGCTGATCTTTCCATCCAACATCAAACCAACGCGGGATAAAGGAGTACTAAAAAAAATTATAGGAGCTGGGTAATGTTCAATCTCAATTTTTTGATGCTATTCAGAAGGCACATGTGAACATAGAAAAGCTGAATCTTGAAAAACAAGAAGTCATGTCTACATTGTAGGCCTATGATTTAGAGAAACAAAGGGTAAGCTCTGAACTGGTAGATGCTCTCAAGAAAAAGGGGTAAATGGAGAAAAACACAAAGGAAAAGGAGATTTAGCTCAATCAAGAGTTGGTTGCTGCTCATGAGACTGGGTCTCTATTGTTGTTGAAAAGATTGGTATCTTTGCATTAGGAGCTGATTGCAGCTACAATTCTTGTTTTTAGGC
>VDFB02051952.1:0-22141 GCA_007258455.2 Sequoia sempervirens | reverse complement strand
ACTTTACATACTTGTACTTGTGTCAGTAAAATATGTGAATAACTAATAAACCACACAATCAATGAAATATTACATCAAAGAGAATCCAAATAACAATCTATGAGAAATTGAAACAAATAAACTCTCTAAAAATAGTACTTACCTCTTGCAATTTACTGTCTTTGTTTGGTCATTATCCTCATTTCTTGAAGGAAATTTAGCCAAATTTCCACGCCTCACAAATTCCTTTTATGCAGTTTATTTGAGGTCCATTTTCATGATCACATAATATAGACTTTATGAACAAACTTCCCTGTTTAGGAGGTGCATTTTGAAACCCACATCTTTCTTCTCTCATCTTTCGAAACACCTGATAGTAGAGATCAAATTCAATATGATGTTAATGACAATAACAAGTTTCAAAAAAACTTGTTTATCTTCACATAATATGGCTTTAACCTTTGAAACATTGTTTTCCAAATCTTTTTATGAGGATATGCATTACAAAAGTTCATATACATCTCAAATTTTGTTATGTCTAGCCAATTTTTGATATGATTTTCATAAATACTAGGTCCAATCATGTGTCCCATAACATCTCTAGTATTTGATGATGGACGAGTTTGATCATGCCAAAAACTTGAGACCAAGTTCCTAACAACATCTTCAATCTTGTCAGAATGAGGAGCTCTACACATAATTTCCCAATTTCATTCTAAACTCTCATCCAAAACATTCTCTTTTTCTCATATTTTATCAATGTGGTTCTACTGTAACCAATTTCAGTTGAAAGTGCAGACATTTTTCTTTTTCTTGCTATATCTTGATGTACAATAGATGTCAACATCACCCTTCTTGTAGTGGCCTTATCCACTAATCAAGATCCTTTCCCAATGGAATCTAAACCCTTTTTAGCATTTTGAACAATAGCCTTTTGTAATCCCATGTGTTTCTTTTTATTTGATGCCGAATGTACACCCAACAATTATAATTTATCTTTGAGCTCATCAAAAAGAAGTAAACGTGATAACAATTGGGTTTTTTCAAGTGTATCAAGATGATTGAAATGGTGATTGATCATTGCATTTATAGATTTAGTCATTGACCTCTTTCTCTTATTATAAGGTTGGTTGGCATAATATTTCAGTTTCTCCATATCCATTTCAAGTAAATGATCTAAATTTCTATGAGAAATTTGTTTCCTCACCTTCTTAGCTAGTTTTATGTGCTCATCCATACCATTAGGAGGAAGTGATCCTGACCCCTCTCCAACATGCATTGTTTGAACTTGTGCCTCCTCCCTATCTTCAAGGACCATGCATTCTTGAGTGGATTCATTTGATCCAATGTCTAGATTTGGCTCGACTTGAGCATGAAAACTTCTTTCTTGTTGAGCCCTTCCTACATGTCACAAATTATTTTGCAAACAAAAGTGAGAGATGATGTTATATAAGTGAAGTTTATGTATGCAAGCAAACAAACTAATAAAACATGATGCTATAAGTGAGAGAAGTTTGTGCTAGTTTTATATGCTCATCCGTACTAGTAGAAGGAAGTGATCTTGACCCCTCTCCAACAAGCATTGTTTGAACTTGGGTCTCCTCCCTAATTTCAAGGTCCATGTGTTCTTCAACAGATTCATTTGATCCAATATCTAGATTTGGCTCGACTCCAACTTGAGGAATCCCTAGAGCATAAAACATAAAAATAATTTGAGAACATTGAAGTGATGAAAAGAAAATACCAAAGACACAAAACAACTACATGCACATGTATGAAAAAAAATCCATAAATGCATATCCAAGGATAGGATACATATAGGTCAAATTCCATGCCAAGCATCAAAGTTTGAGGATTATGCATACAAGTGACTTAGAACTTTTAGGCTAGTGATATAGCAAAGGAAACCCTTAGAGTATAACAAGGCAATCCAAAGAACCCCAATAAAATTGGGCTATAAGATGTTTCAAGGTTTCAAATAAATTTCCAATATGTGCTAAGATGAAAAAAGTTAGAAATTTATGGGATATAAAACACAACCAAAATAATCAACTAAAACCAAACACAAATATTGAAACAAAAAAAATTGGCTTAAGGAATTGGAGTCAAGAATCAGATAAACATTGCAACTTGCATGACCAAGATGACTTGAGGAGATTTAAAATTATTTATAGTCATTCAAGTGCAATGATGGTTAGAAACCTTCAAAACAAATGTGGGTTAAGACATAATTTAAAGAATAATCTAGATCATATATAACTATTATTCCTTGGCACCATATAGCTTGAGTTTTGATGTATACATGTGTTAGTCTCTAGAAAACCTGACATTGCATTACCTTTAAGTATAATTTGAGTTCTAATTTTCAGATAATTCTAGAGCTTAGAATTGGGCATTTATTAAAATATTTAAAAAAGATTTTTAAGGAACTATTGATCATTAGATTAAATTCAATGGGAGTTTAGAAAAACATTAAGCTAATTAGATGTTGCAATGTAGATTGGATAGGGGATATTTATCACCAAATATAAACATTAGAATGCTACTTCATTGTACATGAAGGTGTAGTTTCATGAATAATTAAGAAAAAAAATCATTTCTTTCAAAGTGCAAAGTTAGAATATATAGGAATTTGCAAAGCCATAAAATAATTAATGTGGTTGAAAAAAATATGAAAATCAAAGTGGCATAGTGAGGGACACAAAATTTATGGTTTCATTGGAGAACTAAGCATGTATTGAAGTACACTATCATTTTCTTCATGAACAAAGTAAAGAGAAAATTGTGTAGATGAAATACTCAACAATGATAATGTGATGAAAAAAACATTAAACAAAGGTACTGATAAAAGATAAGTGTAAGGTTTGTAGGGAAGGATTTAATGTACAATATTTTAGTTTAAGAGTACATTTTAAGTTGGGGTATTGTAAGTTGAAAAATGGTTGTATATTAAACATTTCTAATTTTAATAAGAAAGCCAATGCAAAATGTATGCACATACAAATTTAGGTTTAGGTGTACTAACCAAATTATTGGGTGGAGTAATGCACATTATGGATTCCATCCCATCAAATGAATACTCATGTTTTTTCAAAGTAAAAGTCCTAAACACACACTTGAGAGTGAGAGAGAGAAGAAACAAGCATCTACCTTGTTTCTTTCTATGATAATTTTCCAAGTTATGTTCACTCCTCTTTTGTTCTTCTTTTGAAAAATTTCGTTGAGACACATTTTTTCTTTTTCTTTGTTGTCCCATTTTATTCTTCAACTTAAATATGACTCAAAACAAGTCCTCTACCAACTTAGTTAAATTATCCTCCAAATTTTTCCTTGATTGATAAAAATGAAAAGTTGTCGAGCTCCAATATTTGCCTCCTTGATAAATGTGCAAAAACTTCTCCAAAATCTACGCTCCAAGTGATATAAATGACAATTAATCTTGCAATTTGATATCTAGAATTTAATGAAAAATAAACTTCTATTTATATGCATATGGGATGGGAAAAAAATTATTCTAGTGTACATGGAATAACTAGATCCCAGTTTAAATGAATCAAGTAGTAAACAAACAAGTTATTTCATTGTGGAGTTTGTTGTTATTTAATTCATAGGTATGCACAACATATCTAGTAATTTTAGAATTTTGTTAAAGTGTAAAAAATGTATATTAGAGGTATAATTTGAATTGAATTTTCCTTAATTATATTCTTGAATTTAAATTTCGCTACTTTCAAAAGATTATATCTTGTTCTCAACTCAATTGTTCATGTTGCTTAAGTCATTTTAAAAAAAATATTTATTGTGATCAACATGAATGAACTTAATTATAAAATGGCATTGATTTCCCTAAAATTCTACTAGAGATCAAATGTATATTGAATATAAGGAAATGTAAGTTGTAAGAGATCATAAAATAAGAAAACATGTATGTATATTGAATATTTAAAGCAAATGCATACATATATTATGTGTAAACATGTTTAAACCATAAGAAAACACATGTACATACATGTAAAGGGATTCAATACATATAAACATAACACATATTATAAGCAAAGGGAAAATGTATGTATATATCATATAAAAAATATATGTACATATCATATAAGAAAAATGTAAATTAAAGATCATCAAATGTGAATACTAAAGATCAACAAATAAGCAAATGTATGTACATCATATAAGCAAATGTAAGTTAGAGATCATCAAATCTCAAATACTAAAGATCATCATATAAGAAAATACATGTTGTAAAGATCATGAATCTAGTGTGCATGGCCTAATATGAATGTCTACTCCTAGTCGAATGGCTATCTAAATGAGAACGGTTTTGCTCTAATGGATGTGCTGAGCCTTGCAAATAAAATTGTGTATAAGATGTGTTAAATACATATAATTTATATTAAATAAATTTTATGAAAGTTATTTTTAAATGAACTTGTATTTTTAAATATCAATCTAGATCTATGCATTCATAAATATTTCATGTACATATACACGTGTGATTATATAAAAAAATGTAAAACTCGCATTTCCACTACTAGTAGATTCATCCACAAAGTCACATCGATCATGCACATGATTTGGACCAAGGCTAGGAGTGATATGAGGTATGTCCACCTGTAACAATATATATACATATATATATCAACTTACATGAATATATAGTTTAAAAAAAATAAAAATAATGAAAAAATAATTGAAACATGCACATGCACACATACATGCACATAATCTAATATCAGATGACCTAAGTCCTCTGAAACGGTCACTTCCACCATATCCACCAAACAGTCAAGTGACGAATCAACATCTGCATCCATCTGATCTATCCCATGTCGTGTCAGAAATGATGAATGTAGAGGACTATGAAGGTGAGATGGCATCGACGATGATGAACCAAAACCAATCAGCATATTAGTAAACCCATAGTCTGTGCAGTTGCTAAATGAACTGTAGGTGGATCCTGATGCGCACTAGTGCTCGACTAAGAGTGAAGGGATACTAGAACTAAATGACCTCTGCATCTCAAATGATCTCTAACATGCTCTAAACTGATCCCATTGTCTAATGCATTGTGGGAATATTCCTCCAATAGGTCCTCAACCAAACAATGCAGTGTCATGTGTGCCATATCTCCTATAAGTGCATCAAGCTGTGTAGGAGTAGGAATGATGACCAATGTAAAAGGATCCATGGTGGTCCACTGTGCTGAAAATGGCGTGGATCAAGAATGTCTGGACATCAAATACTGACCTACACGATCATCAGATATCCTAGTGGTGGCAGTCGCAATGTCACCTACAGTGTCAATTGCTTCCTTTTGGGATGCAATGACAACCTCATCTACTATGGGGGCTAGAGCTGGGGTGAGAGCAGGAGACCTCTCACCATCCAATACCTTAAACACTGGGGGTGTTTTATTTGCTCGATGATAGGTGGGCCTATCAGCAATCTTGCCATGCCCCTGACCAGCATATGGTGGAAAGTCCAGGTAGTTAACTTTGAGGCCCAAATGGGCCTCAAACTTACAATTGTTGAACAAAATACAATGGAATCTGGTCATTGTTTGGGTATAGACCATGTGTTGTGAGAAATCGTGGGTAGATCAATGAGGTCATAGCATGATCGATAGTGACCTAGTATCCCCTAACCTATCAATGAGACCATAGCATGATCGACAGTAACCTGGTATCCCCTAACCTTACGCACATTTTGATAAAATGGAAAACAAGTGGCTTTTATCATTTCTTTGGTGACACTATCTTGTATTTGTTTAACGGGAACATCACCCATTACTTCATCTCGTATGCGGGAAAGAATAGCAGCTACTCTATCTAGGGAATATGCACTAGTCCTCTCAAGTTCATCTTTTAGTTTTTCTAGACTATGCAATATTAACATGCATGGTTCACTATATATCCTCGGGTTTGCACCCTGTGCTAATGAATCTCTCAATTTTTTAATCTCATTAGTGGTATTTCCAAACAAATTTTCTACAGGTGGAACATCTTCATTTTCCATGTTATATATGTATGTACACCTAAAGACGAAATGAGACCTTGGTAAATAATATATCTAGATATAGAGAATATATTTATCTAAAACAGTTCTAATAATTCATCTACTCATCAATAATATTTTCATACCATTAACAATTTTAAAAGAATTGGAAGAAAACTATAATCTATAACATACCATCCTTAAATGGTTCAAATTTTAAATGAAACAATGAAAGAAAGAATAAGAAAACAAAGATTAGTGTAAAATTATTTGAAAATAATTAGGGATAAAAATATCTAATCTAATAGTTGTTAACATAAATGAAATTCAAAATAGGATTATGTAAGTGAAAAAAAAGTTCTATTTCCTTCATTGAACCTAAATTTATCTAGCTAAGATATGTCTAAAATTAAGAATTCACACTAGAATATCAATATTCCATAAGCATGAAGTTGGGTACCAATTTTCTGGCCACTTTTGAAAAAAAATTTAAAAAACGTGCTTGCATTATAACGTGGGCACATCATTTCGCGTTAAAAACAAAGAAAAAAGTGAAATTATTTTCCTTGGAATACCAACCCAAAGGCTTGGAGGGCATTCCCAACAAGGCTAGAGATGTATTTTTGCAAATTCTACAATTTTTGACATAATCAGGTCCGTGTTCAACATCAAGATTGCATCTAGTTCAATATCGACAAAATCGAAAACATGGATAATGTTAGGTTCTCTCTTAGCTATCCAACAATGTAATTTTTTTCAGTTTTTGACAATGTTAAGCCTTTGATCCAAAATTTTGTTTGGTTTTTTGCCAAAAAGTAGTGTTTGGTGTTTTTTTTGTTATAAATTAACTGTTCATCAAAATTTCAAATAAATTACATTTTTAGAAACTAGACTCCATTCTAAAATTTAAAAAAGAAAAAGAAAAATAGAATCAATTATTCTCAAAAAAATTTAGGGGGAGCACGGCCAAAATTCTTCTTTTTAGGAAGTGCCCACTTAGAAAATTAGTAAAAAATAAAATATTCATTAAAAAATTATCAGAAAAATTGTGCATCAACTAGATTCTGTTAGCTAACTTCTTACCATAGTGATTTTTAAAAAACTACAAAAAATTTCACCGTGCTCAAGTCGTACAAGAGTTGCCATGTTATGTTTTTCTGATAAAAACAACACCAATTTGTGTACATCCCTCTTTTGAACCCGTTAATCTCAACCATTTTCAAAATAAATTAGTAGTTTAGAAAGTAGACTCGGAGAACTTCGATCCTTGTTTTTGTTCCATCTCAAAATTTTGAGTGTAACTATCCTCAATTTCATGTCCAAGGTCAACATTTCCTGATTTTAGAAAAAAAGTGGTCACTTAAGCCCCCTTTTTGGGAACCATCTTGGTGCACTTACCCAATTGAATCTCATAAAGAGGATGAATTTAGTGGAAGATAATATAAAATCCTCCATATGAGGATGAATTTTATCATTACATAATGAGTGAATCATCTCAATTATATAGCCAAGAACATCAAAAAATTATAGATTGGAAAGCAAAATAATTAGACATTTATCATATTTTTATACGTATAAAGTTTAGATACCATCAAACTATTTAAACTTATAGATTGCGTAAAGCTATAAATTGAATCATTAAAACTAATTTATTAAGAATCAAATCTAATAAAGTTTGAATTCATATTGCATACTTGTTATAAATATCTCACTAATTTCCAACCATACATTTTATATATGTTAAAAAATATATAATTGTTATGCCCATAATTTTTCACTAGAAAAACCCAATAATTTCTTTTTTTTGAATCCTTTAATTACGCTAATTAATGCTTTAAGTGTTTATGATGCAACAATAACCATCTCCAATAGAATTAACATCCTTTCTTTAATTAATTTTTTGGTTTAACTTGCTAATGTGATACTATTATTAATGCATCTCTCACTATTAACTATACTTTAAATATTAAATTTGCAAGTATCACAATTTAATGGTTACATTAATAATATTCTCATTATAATGGTTATGTCATCACAACCCACAATGAGTTGTTCCTACTTCTATTTCTTGTTGACAGTAAGGTCAATATGGTATTATGATTATTAGGATAGTTCCTCATGACCCAATGATGGCACTTAAAGTACTAAATATGTAACTTTTGATGGTAATAACAACATGAATAATTATATGGTTTGCATTTATTTATTTATTTTCCTCTCATATTTCAACATCTGTAAAAGGTTTTTCCAAAAATGCTATCCAATTATCGATGAGCATTAATAAGATTAAGTATGCTAACATTAGTAT
The DNA here is from genome assembly GCA_007258455.2 of Sequoia sempervirens. Classification (NCBI taxonomy): domain Eukaryota; kingdom Viridiplantae; phylum Streptophyta; class Pinopsida; order Cupressales; family Cupressaceae; genus Sequoia; species Sequoia sempervirens. The sequence goes on along the minus strand of VDFB02051952.1, from coordinate 13,851 downwards.
TAAGGTAACTATCGATATGAATATTGATAAGAGTATTAACAATACTCGATGATATTAAGGCTCCCTCTACAATTAATACAAACATTCTATCATTTTTATTACTCACAAATAAAATTAAAATTTACTCATAATTTAGAAATGTTAATGTGATCTAGTGATATCATGTTTACATAGCACATAAACACTATTATTTTTCAGCTCATTGTTGCTTGCAAAATTTATTACCATCTTATCATCCCTAATAAGATTATCAATAAAATACTTTTCTTACTCGGGTGATTTTATTTGCGACTTATTTTAGTATGACGACCCCCCTTTATATTACCCTCAATAATAGTATCAGTATTTTTTATTTTTAATTCAATGGGTAAACACTTTTGACCGGAGCTATGAACCGGATACAACCATTCAACAATACCACCCCAACGGGGTTTGAACCTTGGTGGCAAGAACAACAATGCCACCTATAAACCATCACACCATGCCAATACCGACCTAATAGTATCACTATTTGTTATTAATATATTTAATTTTAATTCTTTTATCTAACTCTTATATATTGTTACAACATTAATTTAATTATTCATCTCTATTACAAAAATAATTATATGATTAAATATATTGCATACTTGTTATAAATATCTCACTAATCCAACCATACATTTTATATATGTTAAAAAATATATAATTTAACAATTTATACAACTTCTAATTATGATAAAGACAAGAATATTAATCTATACCATTATTTTGAGTTTGGTTTAATAATAGAAATTGAAAAAAATTATAATCATAAAAAAAACAATGAATAAACTAAGGATCATTTTAACAATGGTGAATTAGTGCCTAAAGATTGGCCTAAAAAATTATAATATTCAACATTCTAATCAAAAATTATATATGAAAACTAAGGATCATTTGATTATATATATTTTCATAGATTTAAAATTTGAATATTTATTACTATAACATACAGTTCATTACAATTAGATTTTTAAATAATATTTTAATAATTTATTATGGACCTTTGAAATTTGTTTTGTGGATTTTAATGTTGTTTTTTAAATTTAAGTTAGAGTAAGTAGAATCTAATGAGATACCTTAAAAAGATTCAAGTTTTATAATTTAAATCACCCTCTTATAAATATAGTTTTTTATAGTCTTACAATTTCTTGTGTCATTTGTTCAATTATTTTAGCTATGGATTTAGCCACAATCTTGTAGGAGGTATTAAGAAGAGTAATTAGTATCCACCCTCAGATAAAAAAAATATTTTTTCTTTAGGAATTAATTTATCAACCCTTGATTAATAGAATTTAAATGATGGATCCCTTTGATAAAGCTACTTTTTATACCTCATAGAGTCCTCCTTGATGAATAGACATATTGTTTTAAGGAATTGTGTAGCTAAGCCATCTATTCCAAGACTTTTTGAGTATTCAAATCCTTCAAGGATATATCAACCTCCTCAAGGGTGAATAAATTATTTAAATGTGCCTATTTTTTGAGACCAATTATTTTGGGTATGCAAGTGCCAATCAATTCCTCAACTATATCTTGATGTGGATCTCCTTCAACTAGATCAATTAAAAATTATTTGTAGTGTTGGAGGAAAATGGATTTAATATCATTAGAGTTGTCATGGAACTACCTCTCTTGATCAACGATAGATATTATCCACTCTTGAGAATGTAAATATGTTCAAGATAACTAAAAAATAATTTGTATCCCTTATATCCCTTAATCCAATGTAGCCTATCTCTTAATTGAGATCCTCTACCACAATTAATTTCAAATATTCTAAGTTTTATTTTAACGGAAGCAACCACTCATTGTAGAAAAGTTATTAGTAAGTGCTAAAGCCAAAACAAGTTTTTTTTTCTATTTGGATCCATATTTTTTTTCCATTCTAGATCTCTTTCTAGCCATATTCTTATTGTAAGATCATAGTAAGGTAGTGCAATAGATTTAATCGCATCATTCAACAATTGTATCCACTTACCATTTTGATGAGGTCTAGGAACATCAACAAAAGGGATATTAGGGAAGCAAGGTGATCAATTTGATTGAAGTGGGAAATGTTGAGCTTGAAGGATAGATTATTAGGTATGAGGAATAAGAAGTTTGAAAAGTTTAACGAATTGGGAGGTGATCTATGTGATATATAGGTTTAATAGAATCTACTTAAATAAGGGTGTTTTGTGGAGAGGGGACAATGGAAAGAGAAATAACTAAGTTTTAATCTATCAATACAACTAAGTTTCCCTTAGTTCACCATCTCTTTAGTTGGTCCAAGTGAACTAGTGATCAATATAAGAATATTTTTTGTTTAAAATGGGATATAAACCCTTCATGGTATTTCTAGTTAAGATGTAGAAATTATATATTTTTTTAGAGAGTTTATGAGAACTAAACCAACTTGTATCTTGGTTTTTTCCACCATATCATATTAACCTCCTTGTAGCCATTTAGTCATAGGGAGGGCATAAAAATCCATTCCCATAATTTAACTTGAGATGAGGAGTCATTAGACATACAATAAAGAAAAAATGAATAGGTATTCCTTGGACTAGTAGTAAGCACTAAGCACAATTGTTGTCGGGATCCACTCCTCAATAGATGCTAAACTTAGCCAAGTATTGGGAAAGGTGGGTCAACCTTGCATTCTAATATTTTGATTTATTATTTTGTCCTCATATTAGGAAATGAGGCATCTCACTTTGTGTTGGTAGTTATTTGTCATTTGTTGAATGCTTCAAGGGAGGTGTCTAAGATGTTCTAAGAGCATATAATGTCATTATAGCTTTATAAGATGAAACCCTCTTATGACATATTCTTATGATGTTTAAGAGCATGACTATAGAATATTTATAGTAAAGTATTGACCAACATTATGAAAAATCATAAGAAATATTTTAAGAAATAGCAACTGTGTCAAGGAAAAAGATGTGGACATTTACAAGAACCTTTTTTTTTAAGAAAAAGTGGGAGACCACTTATAATTTTATTTAGATATAATATTTTACATATAGCTGGTTCAGGCGGACATACTGGCGGGAAAGAACTAGCAAGAAAACCCCCAGTTGTAGTTTGAGTAAATTTTTTTACAAAATATCAAAAAGACCAATGAGGTCCTAGTACAATTGACCAATTGTTTGATTACAACATTACAAAAGCACATTGGTTGAATACATCAGTACATATGCACATTCTCTTATGCACCCAAAATACCCAAAAGAAGACAACATACTAGATATACCTGTGACCCGAATACATAACACAGTGGAGATTACAAAACCTTACTAAACATAAGACTGATAAGCTAGGAAGCCACTTTCAAAAAGATGGAGATTTTCCACCATGTTGAAAGCCATTAATTGAGCTTTCTTTTTTTTCCACTCGTTTACCTTTGTGTTGGAGATCATGCTCAAATGAAGGTTTTTATTTGTTAATATTAGGCACATAACGATAACATAATTTATTTTTGGATGAAGATGGAAGTTGCAAATCATGAATGCAAACATGATTTCTCAAGAAAGAAATGGCATGATATTTTCTTTTTAAATCATCAATATCCTCCATGGAAATGGCAGATATGTATATGTTTAGAACTTGGTAGATATTTGAAGAAGTGTCATGCATTGTGGATAATAACATGCCTTGGAATATGTCAACATAGGTCTCTTCTTATGAAACAAGACCTTGTTTGAATAATTAACATTAGAAATTAAACAGTTTGGCAAGCATATTGTATAATCACACTAGAAACCAACAATGGAAGATTGAGAGTCTCAACTAAGAATTCCACCTTATAGATAACATTCATACTAGAAGCCAACAACTAAAGACCAAATTTCATAAATAAAGTTCATGTGTTATATATCATGCCTTTGAGGGTTCCACAAGTACCATGAGCCTTTTGAAATCCTTCTCCATCTAAATGCATCCATTCCAAGACCATTGGGAGGTGGGTATACAATATGAGCCAAGTATTAATTTCTAATGTTAATTATTGAAAGAAGGTATATAAATTATTTGAGCATTTTAATTCTCATACAGAGTTACATCTTAGTCAATTTCTCAATGTATGAGTTCCATATATCTGTAAATTTTTCTTAATATAAAAACATATTTTATTTCATTAAAATTAACCTATCTATTCCATGTTACAAAGGATGCTCTTATTTTAAATTATAAGTATATAATTCAAAATTAATTAGTAATTTTCAAGATAGAGTACACACAATTTCTTTAGTTAAAATAAAATAATATTCTTATTTCCATGTGAGAGTTATGTAGAATGGTAGTTTGATGTCTCCAAAATATTTATTTCATACATACTAAATTTTTATCATTACATTATGAGTGAATCATCTCAATTATATAGCCAAGCACATCAAAAACTTATAGAGTGGAAAGAAAAATAATCACACATTTATCATATTTTTATATGTATAAAGTTTCTACCATCAAACTATTTATACTTATAGATTAAATTATTTTTGAATTTGGTTGTTTGGGTTCAACATGTCATGCTATAGGATTTTCTTGTGTTTTCACCATGTTGTCATGTGTAGATAGCTATGAATTTTATAGGTTTAGGAATTTTAGAGGAAGGCAAGGTTGAACAAAATGCATAAGGATCAGATGGAGCCTTGTTTACGTTAGGATTTGGTTGAGACTCCCTTTGAGCATAATCGAGGGGTGGTTGGTCCTCTTGTAGACATGACTAATTTAGAAGGTCTTGTCAAGAGAAATTTAGAAGAGATTAGTAGAGACAAGAATCATGTTACAGATGGATTATTTGGAGTTCATTGCCTCTACCATTCTCTTGAATTGCAGCATTCACCTCTTGGCATTTCTTAGAAATAATTTAAAAATATGAAGAAGGTTCAAGTTTAGAAGATTATAGGAACCCTTTATTCCCTTTGGTCTCAAGCTTGGAAACTAAAGATGGAAACTCCATTACAAACCTAAACTAGGTTTGAATTCATGGAAAAGGATAAGGTTCACAATAAGATATAGTTCCTTGAAGAATTTTGGATTCAAGTTGTGAAATGATAGATCTACTAATATTTTTGGGAAAACAACCCTCTTTATTAGATATGTTGCCACTATTGGAGGAGTATTTCTAATTGGATGTTATTTTTCTAACTTACAACTATATTTTTCTTGTTGTTGTTCCATGCCAATATGATTGATCATTTTTTGTCTCTTTATTGGTCTTTGCAAAAGGGTGGCGCCCTTTCAAAATTTCTATTTCTAATTCATAAATTCAACCAAAAGTATTTAACCTAAATTTAAAATATAAATAATTTATACTTTAAAATGGTCTTTTTTGATATTATATAATAGCCTCATGTATTTAATTTATAAATCATATTATTCTTTATGTTTAATTTCAAAATTTTAATGCTCTCAAGTATAGATTACAAGCATGCATTCTTTACATTTTTTCTCTTTCTTTTGTACTATTTTGTATATGGGTGTCTTATACACATTTCCTCAAACATATAATCTTGATGTCCTATACCTAGTTCTAAATGTAGTTTTATGAATGTATTCCTCCTTTATTCTTTTCTAATTGTAATTGAATATTAGACATATTTTTTAAAATATGGCCACCCCTCTCAATTAGTAAAATAAGTCATCTATTTTAGGTGGTGGATATTAATGTTAATTGTTTATTTATTGAACATACATAATGAAGACAACTTGGAAAAATGTCTTATCTTTCTTTTTCATAAAAAATAGTTGGAGCATCCCATGACAAGACACTAGAACATATAAATCCTTTCTTTAAAATGTCATTTAGGTTCAATTCTTTAATTCATGCAAATATGAAGTGTTTGTTTGATAGGGATCTCTAGATATAGGGGCTAATTCATGCATGAACTCTATTAAAAAATAAAACAACCATTTAGGAGAAAACATGAGGAGTTCATTCTAGGATTTAGACATCCTAAGACTTTTGTAATGGAGGTTTATTTTCATTTGAATGGTTCTCATTCACTTTTACTAAATAAAAATTAACAACAAACAAGGCACACCCTTTTATTTATTCTCTTTTGAGTTGTAAAATAGAAAATTTAATAATACATTCATTCCTTCTAATCCTAATAGAACTATTTTATTATACATTTCATTCAAACAATCTAGTTTCTTTCCTCTAAATTTATCCTTCAATTCATACATTTAGTTCACCAACCATTTTTGGAGTAATTTCATAAGACTCAAAGGAAAAATATGAAGAATTTTATCCACGTTTCCATTGTATGCACCCTAAACTTTATATCATGAACTGTTTGATATAATGTCTCAAATAAATTTCCAATAGTGTTTTTGACAGAGTATGATAGAAATAGTGTTTTTGATATAATGACTCAAATAAATTTCCAATAGTTTTTTTGATATAATGCCTCAAATCAATTTTTTAATGAACTTTTTGATATAGGGTGCATACAATGGAAACACTATTTCTATCATACTCCATCAAAAATTACCATGAACTATTTGATATAATGCCTCAAATAAATTTGTTAATGAATTGTTTGATATAAGGTGCATACAATGGAAACACAATTTCTATCATACTTAGTAAAAACTTACCATGAACTGTTTGATATAATGCCTCAAATAAATTTGTTAATGAACTATTTGAAATAATGCCTCAAATAAATTGGAGGTGCCCTGGTAGAAATGTATGCAAAATGTGGAAGCATAGATAGGGCATGTTAATTTTTTGACAAAGTAGAATGTATCATAGAAATAGTGTATGTTGAAAATGCTTTACAAAATTTCAAACAAATGCAGTTTCAAATAAAAAAAATTAAAAATTTTCGCATTTAGGGTTTAGAAATTTAAGAAACAAACGCATTTTGAATTATATGAAATTCGAATTTGACAAACCTAGTGAGATATGCGAGTCAGATTGATGAACTGTGGAGAGATGAAGTCGAGTTTTCTGTTCACCGAAGATATGAAGTCGAGTTTTTTGTTCACCATTTTCTGTTCACATTTGTCATTCGCCACACACAAAGAGCACAGGGAAAGCAGAAAAAGGTAAAAATTGACAGTGATAAGTTCAGATTTTTTTTTTATGCCTTATTTGAGGGGGTTTGGTCAAACCCATGTTCAACCAAACCCCTTAAAATATTTTTTGTTTTGTTTTTGTTTTAGGGCTCAGTCGAACGAATGGTTTGACTTAACACATATGTTCAATTGAACATAAGAGGTGGTTTGGCTGAACCATAGAGTTCGACCAAACCCATTGAGTTTGGGGAAAGGAAGAAAAATCAAATCTCCTTCCTCATAAAATTTTTAAAACACTATTGTGGTTTGACCCTATCTCTCCCTCACACACACACAACCTCTCTCAACCTACCCCTCCCTCTCTCCCCAACTCTCTTTATACCTACCTCACCTACCTTACCTCTCTCTACCTACACATCCCTTCATCCCTCTTTCCCTCCCACCCTCTCTCTATCTCCACTCACCCTCTCCCTATCTACCTACCCTTCCTTCAATACATCCCACTCCACCTCTCTTTCTTCCTACTTCTCACTCCTTCCCAACTTTCCCGAGGCTCTATCTACTTATCTCTCCCCTTCCTTCTCTAATTTCCCTATCTCCCTCTACTCTTTCTACCTACCTCTACCTCTATTCCTTCAACCTTATCTGTCTCTACCTATCTCTCCATGTCTCCCTCATTCCCTCTCTCTCTCATTATCCCTCCCGTGCTACCTCGCTAGACCTCTCGCTCCCCCCATCACTCTATATTTATCTCTCAACCTTTATACCCTCTACCCTAAACCCTTACACCCTAAACCCTTAAACACTCTACCGTCTACCCTCAACCTGATACCCTAAACCATCAATCCTATACCCTCAATTCTCAGCTCTCTCTCCTATCTCTCTCCCCTCTACCCTTTACCCTTAACCCTTATACCCTCTATCCTCTACCCTCTATCTCTCTCCCACTCCCTCCCCCTCCCTCTCTCTCTCAAGTATCTCCCTCCTACCCCCTCTCCCTCTCTCAACTATCTCTCTCTCACTCACTCAATCATATCTTTCTCCCCTCTACTCTCTACCCTTAACCCTTATACCCTCTATCCTCAACCCTAAACCATCAACCCCAAACCCTTACACCCTAAATGCTTAAACCCTCTACCCTCAATCTAATACCCTAAACCATCAGCCCTATAGGTATTAAACCATATAACCTCAATTCTCAAACCTCTATCCTATACATTGGATCCTATATCGACATATATCTATGTCCCTCAGTCCTCTTCTCTCCTTCTCTCTATCTTAGATCTCCCTCCATCTCTCTATCCATCCATCCCTCCCTCTCTACCCTAATCCCTCAACCCTTAACCCTCAACCTTTAAACCCTTAAAAATTCAACCCTAAACCCTAAACCCTCTACCCTCAACATTAAACCATTAACCAAAAACCCTTACACCCTACACCCTTAAGCCCTCTACCCTCTACCCTCTACCCTCAACACAATACACTAAACCATCAACCCTATAGGTCCTCAACCCTATACCCTCAATTCTCTCTCTCTCTCTCTCTCACTAACTCACTCCTATCTCTCTCCCCTCTACCATTAACCATCTACCCTCTACCCTTAAACACTTAAATCCTCTCCCTTTTTCAACTCTCTCTCTCTCTCTCTCTCTCTCTCTCTCTCTCTCTCTCTCTCTCTCTCTCTCTCTCTCTCTCTCTCTCTCTCTCTCTCTCTCTCCCACCCCTCTCTCTCCCTCCCTCCTTTATCCCTCCACTTCCACCTACCTAGAGTCCCTCTCACTCCAACCCATTTCTCTCCCTCCCTCTCATTAAGATCTCACTTCCCTCTCCTTCTCTCCCAAACTCTCTCTCTCTACCTCTCTCTTGGAGGTCTCTCCCTCCCACCCTCTCTCTCTCTTAGGTCTCCTTTGGAAATACCTACCTAGGTAACTCTCTCTCTCTCCCCCCTCTCTCTATCTATCCCTCCCACCCTACCTAGACAAGTCCCTCTCACTCCACATCCCTATTTCTCTCCCTCTCTCAAGTCACTCCCTCCCACACCCTCTCCCTCTCTTAGGTCTCTCACTCACACTCCCTCTCTCTCTGACTCCCTCTCTCTCACACTCCCTCTCACTACCTATCTATCAATTCTCTCTCGCTGACCCTCCTCACACTCCTAGGTTGGGAGCGATGGTGAGGGAGGAGCAATAGAGTGAAGTATAGAGGAATGTATTTATTCCATGGAATTCTTAAGTTAAATATGGAATTATAGTTAATACATTTTTTTTAACAATGTTGTCCATATTTGCATTATAAATGATTAATTGAATAAATTGAATAATGATCTAATGAAACTATAAATGATTAATGTTATCCATATTTACACTAGATAAAATGATTAATTAAATAATTGAAGGCTCTTTTTTACCATGTAATTGATGCAATCATCGTAATTAATCATTCATAATTTTCCTCAAATATGTTTATAAGGCATGTGGATGAGAGTTTGAAATATTAAAATTCTTATAGAAGCTATGAATTATTAAAGAAGAGAGTGATAGAGCAATTAGATTTTTTTAAAACAATGATTGTATTGATAAAGATCTAGTACAAAGGAGAAGTCTCTTTAGAAATAGACCAAAGTGAATGAGATAGATAGCACGTATTGACTAAAGAGATTATTCCCACTCTTGAGAAGTTGAGGAAGGTGCATGTGTAGTATGTGCAATGGGAAAATGGCAATGAAGAAGTGGATAAATTCAAGAGGTTTTGTATTGCATATGAATTTGTGCAAGTAAAGAATGTGCGAGATGATGTTATAAGTGGAGTTGAACAAATGAACTAAAAAAATTTTGAACTTAAGAATTCCATGGAAAAAATACAATTAGAAATATATAATAAGGAAAAGGAAAAATTAGATCTAAGTGCAAAAAAGAGAATCAGTTGGGTGGGGACATGAAAGGATTATCTAAAAAGGTAGACAAGTCTTGTAAAGAACTTGTTAAAAGAAACATCTACATTCTCTAATCATAAAGGCGCTCTCAAAGCTGAGAAAAAATTGGCTACAAAGCTACATAAAAGTATTCAAGACATTGAAAACTCTATCCAAGAAAGGGATGTTTCTATCCTAAGTGTTGATGAGGGAGCAGCTGATCTAAAGATTCTAGTAAAAGATATGAAAAAATGTTAGAAGATCATGACAATGAATAGTAGGGAGTGTTAACAGGTAAGAGAAATGAAGATGAGGAAAATTTTGTGTTGTATCTTTTCCTCACTCTCTCTACCTACCTTTCCCTCTATTCCTTCAACCTTGCCTCTCTCTACCTACCTCTCCATGGAATTCTTAAGTTCAATTGATAATCTTTGACTTCATTTTTTCAACTCCACGTATAGCATCATATCTCACTTTCTTTTCTTGCAAAAATTCATATGCAATACAAAACCTCTTAACTTTATCCACTTTTCTATTTCTATTTTCCCCTTGCACATACTACACATGCACCTTCCTCAACTTCTCAAGATCAGAAAGAATCTTTTCAATCAATAAATTATCTATCTCATTCACTTTAATTTTTTCTTCTTTTCATGTGTTTTAGATAAGATTCCTTTTTCATTTCATGTATTTTAATACTTAATGCCTCTAGTTTTGCATTTCTATTGGCCCATTCCACATAGTGCACATGCTCCTTCCTCAACTTCTCAAGAGCAAGAATAATCTCTTAAGTCAATACATTATATATTATAATTCTTCTAAAATATTTTTTACATCCACCCTTTATCATACCAACCCAAAAACATTATCCTTATCCATCCTCCATCCGATAAATCCATTTTGGGTGCCTATTACCCACAATCGACCATCACATCTCCCCATCACACTAAGTCCATTTTGGGTCCTTCTATCCCTCCCACCTTACCACTTCCTATCTTTGACCTTCCTTCTTTCTCTCTCCCTCTGTCCCTCCCACCCTACCACTTCCTATCTCCCTCCTTTCCCTCTCTTTGTCCCTCTCTCACACACACACAACCTCTTTCCATCTACCCCTCTTTCGCTCCCTCCTTCCCTCTTTCCCTCACACCATACCACTCTCTATACCTATCTCTATCTCTCTCCTTCCCTCTTTATCTCTCTCTCACCACCTCTCCCTCCTCTCTCTCTCTCACCACCTCTCTCTACCTCCCCCACCCTACCTAGATCCCTCTCTCTACCTACCTCTCTAGTTTGTTCACCTTACCTCTCTCTAAATACCTCTCCCTATCTCCCTCCTTCCCACACAACCTCTCTTCATCCCTTCCTAATTCCCTCTCTCACTCTAGTTTTCTAAGCCTCAGTTGCCTCCTAAATAGAATTCTAGTATGGGGCACTAAGGAAAATTCCTCTAGGTAATCATCTCCAAGGTTATATAATAATCAATAGATTATAAAGTCTCAAATAGGGAATTTATATCTATCCCCCCCTCCCTCCCTCTCTAATTTTATCCTTCTCCCCCTCTCTCTCCTTCCCTTTCTACTTCTCTTTTTCTCACCTCTCTCTCTCTCCCTCCACCCTCTCTCTCTTTCCTCCTTTCACCCACCTTCTCTCTCTAATTCTTGCTATCTAACCTATCACTCTATATCTCTTTCTCTCTCCCTCCCTCCTTCCCTCTCTCAATCTCTCCAACTTCCTCCTCACCTCTCCACTTCTCTCTCTATCTCATACATCTATCACCTCTCTCACCTCTCTTTCTCTCCCCTTCCCTCTCTACTCTCTTTCTCTCTATCTCACCTCTCTCTCCCTCACTCTCTCCCTCACACATATTCAACCTCTCTCCAGCTACCCCTCACATTATCTTTCCCTCTCCCCCCTCCCTCTCTCCCTGCTTCACTCTCTCTCACTCTCTCTATGCATACCTATCCCATCCCCTCTGTATATGTGTACCTCTATCCCTCCCACCTTAACACTACATATCTCTCTCCTTCCTCTACTTTTCTCTCCATTATATTAAACCTTAAACCTTAAACCATAAACCTAAAATTTATCATCATTGCATTGATTCATTAGGTTAATTTTAGGCTAATATAAATTTATCAATGTAAGGGAGAGAGAGAGAGAGAGGGATGTAGGGAGATAGGAAGTGGTAGGGCAGGAGGGATAGAGGGAGGGAGAGAATGAGGGAAGGAGTGAGATAGGGAGTTGTAGGGTGGGAGGGAGATAGGGAGTGGTAGGGTGGGAGGGAATTGAAGTAGAAATTGCAACATTGTTGCCATTGCAAAATAAGTTTTCACATTTGAAATCTCAAGTAGAGTTGAGGTCCTAAGATGTTTCTCTATTTCAAAATAGAGCTGAGTAGAATTAGCACCATACATTGAAATAATAAAATTCTATAGGAGAAGGCATCTTAAATAATAATAGGAGAAGAAGGCACTAATGATGAATCAACCTTACTTCTCTCTCTCTCTCTCTATACAACCTTAATTCTATGATGAAGGTTGTTTCACTACAACTACCATATCATCCTCCATCTATCTAATATTCATCTATTCTTTTATTTCATTATGAATTACTACTTCCTCTTTCTTCAATTTCTTCATTATAAGGTCTTTCAACACCATCTTTATGTCTCTCTTTGGGTTAATCCATCATCATCATTTCATTAATCCATTAGGTTAAACCTTGATCCATAAAACCTAAACCTAACATCTATCATCATTTCATTAATCCATTTCATGAAACTATAAATGATTAATGTTATCCATATTTGCACTATAATTGATTAATTGAACAATTGAAGGCTCACTTTTACCATGTAATTGATGCAATCATCATAATTAATCATTCAAAATTTTCCTCAAATGTGTTTATAAGGCATGTGGATGAGAGTTTAAAATATTCAAATTCCTTATAAAATATATGAATTATTAAAGAAGAAAGTGATAGAGAAACTAGAGTTTTTTTAAAATGATGGTATCGATAAAGAATTAGTACAAAGGAGTTCAGTCACTTTAGAAATATATACAAGACTAAATATAAGTGTTATAAATTCAAACAATGGTAGTAAATGTATTTTAGCACCAAAAGAGATGGTTGATAAGTTAAAATTGAAAAGGTTAGAATATCCAAGTCCATGGGTATGTGCAGGATCATGATGGGCCAAAAAGTGGTGATATGATGGGTATGTGTAGGGTATGTGGCTAACAACTTTTTTTAACCCAAAATTGATGAAACGAAAAGGGTTTTTAAAGAATATTCTCAGCTTTCCACCAATATAAATTATGTTTTACTTGAATTTAATAAATAATTATTATTCATTTTCTATTTGAATTATGACTAAAGTCCCGATTAAATAGGCTGATTGAAAAAATTTTATAGCTTTCAAATGGTATCACATTTTTTGAATCTGAAAGATGCATCACATTATATGCTTCACACACTATAGGATTAAAAAAAGCAATGAATTTCATGAATTTTTAACCAAGTTAAGGTGGTCAGACATATGAGTTTTTATATTTTTTAAAAGTTGTAATAAAAAAATCATAATTAATTATTTACTTGGAAAAAAATTTAAAAAAATATGCATCACATTAGGACATGAGTCCTCTACTTATATCTAAAATATTATAAAAAATAATTATCATTTTATTGTGGTTAGGGTGGTCAGGGTATGTGCAGGATCATGATGGGCCAAAAAGTGGTGATATTATGGGTATGTGTAGGTTATGTGGCTGACAACTTTTTTTTAACCCAAAATTGATGAAAAGAAAAAGGGTTTTTAAAGGAGATTCTCATCTTTCCACCAATATAAATTATGCTTTACTTTGAATTTAATAAATAATTATTATTCATTTTCTATTTGAATTATG
>VDFB02051949.1:0-15121 GCA_007258455.2 Sequoia sempervirens | reverse complement strand
AAAAAATATTAATTTAAAATAAATTATTAAGATAAAATAAAATTATTTTTTTAAGAAAGGTAAATTAAAATCATAAATTTAAGTATAAAATATATTAATAGATAAGTATCTTAATTTTTTAAACTAATTATTTATAATTTATACATTGTAGGAAAGGAGATTGAAATATATAGGTAATTTAAGTAATTCTTAATTTAATATGTGAATTTATAGAAGATATGAAATTAAGTCATGAAAATATAGAACAAAATGATATGGGCCATAGAATAATATCAAGTGTTTGGTCCCAAAATCATAGTTCTAAAAATCCTAAAATATTAACCTATGCTCATGGCTGGGGAGTTGCCTTCAAGAGGTTAGGGTATGGACTCATCGATGAAGTATGGATGACTAAAGGTCATTTTGTAAGAATGGGTATTTTCTCCTTCACTTTGGGATTAGCTAAACCCATAAAGATGTTCCTAAAGATATCTTCAATAGGACATATATTAAATGAATTATTAACATAAGTGAACTAATATAAGTTATACCCAATGTACACTTGACCCCAAGATTTTTCAATAGGTTAGAGACTTGCTAGTTGCTTGTAGGACCTATCCTAAAGGTAATAACTCCATCCTTTTATATGCACCTAAAGATGACAACAATATTATATCCTCACAAGTGAATCCACTTAATATTTTATACATAAGTGCAAGATGTAGGCATATGACATAATTTTCTAACAATCTCAACAATGTATCCTCACTTAGAATATCCCTAAGTTGGAGTATTGAATCATCAAATTGTGTAGAACTCTAATCTACTTCTAAACTACTAAGATAATGAGATTAAAATTAAAATACAGTTAGCCTTTCACCAACCAAACTAGTGCCCACTCCATTGGCCAAAACAATCACAATCAACAAGGAAGAGGAGAAAATTCCTATAGAGCATAAATGGAACCAAATATGTGTGTACATACAAATCATAAATAGCATTTCATGCAACTAAAAACACTTAATCATCCATAACGATTTTGTAATAATTTACATGAAACAAAGGAAAGACAATTACAAAATCTTTGTAATGCATTACAAGTTATCATACATTTACCTAACCCCTATTATATGCATACTAGTAAATGTGGCATGAGAGGATCCACAACTAGGTTTGAGCATCCATCTAAATCATTATGTAAACTATCATGTAGACATTCATTTATGTACATTATGTTCATTGATTACCCTTCTTATGTTTTGAAATGTATATATAATCCCCTTGCAAACCAATCTTGCATTACATGATGCCCCAAAAAAATCTAAAACACTATACTACCAAAAAGTTGGCTCAATAACCTTAAACCTTATTACATCTTGGGTTCGTATGTTTATAGCATTTTGTGTCTCTCTTAGTATCATTAGTAGAATTTATGTGGATTACAAGGTTCCCTTTCTTGTCAAAACATCAAATGCACCAAGACATCCACCTATAGAGAAAATCTCTCTTGGATTCAATGTAGGGTAACTAGAGAAACAAGAACAACATTTTCACCATCGTAAGAGTGGTTCGCTACTTTATTTGTAGACTTACAAATAGTATTTTATTTAGGAATCTATGTGGTTCATACCTTATTTTTATTATCAACGCGTTTCTTTACAATTGGATTCATTCCTTTAAGGAGTTCGAATCCATTTCGGTAACATTAATGCAATTTCATATCTCCACCATACACACATATAAATACTAATGGTGTACTTGTGTCATGGGTGGAGATAGGTGGAGTCTCAATTTTTAGCAATAGGTTTTCATTCAAATGTATCCTTGAACATAGATGTCAAAAAGTAATTATGAGGCCCACATATGAGAGTTTGGTAAATGTGAATCCAAATGGATCACAAGATACCAAGAAGGACTATGATTCAAGGGCTAGGAAGAAGGATTTCTAGGGAGAAAAGGTACATGGGCTTGAGGAAATAGAATAAAAGAACCTTAGGATTCAAGGTTTTGGGGGCTAAATTCAAATAATGTTATAAAAGAATGTTGGTAGGGAAAACCTTAAAGACCTAAGGAAGGAAATTAGGAAGGGGACAAGGTTTCAAAACAACTAGATACTTGATGCAATTTGGAGAGAAGGAAATTAAAAAGATTGAAGGCTACTTGAATGGTGGTGAAGGAGAAGTAGGGATCAAATAATTTGATTACCCTATACTAGAGAAAGTGGAACCAGAGAGTGGGGATTGAGAAAATGAAATTAATCACTATAAGTTGGGATGGGAAGTCTTGTAATGCTTTAAAATGTTCTCAAACTTTCATCTAATTCTCATTACATTCATACCAACAAATTTGGTAAAAGAAAACCCAAAGCTAGGTTTAAAGATTTTCCTAAATTATTATGATTTACCTTGGAGATATTTAGTTACTCACATACCTTCTTTTGAAATCCCTCCTATAAGTTACAACATGTGATATTTTTACTTGTAAACCAAACTTCTAAATATTAAAACTCTAGAATGATCTAGAAGAGACTTGTAGCCAAGAATATAGTGGAATGACCAACCCTTGTTGCATATTTCATCCTTGTATTTACAATATTTCAATTACACTACATTATACTTGTATCAATGGGATTCAAAATGATAGCATACTATTCAAAGCATTGAATGCACCAACACACCCTTCTATCATAAAATCTTAGATATATTCTTGAACTCCCTTGAGAAACATTTTTTTTTTCGAGAACCCAAAGAAGTAACCATGTGCTTGGTTATAGGTTACTGATAGCTAGGGTTCATTGTTGTATTCAAGTTGCCCACATTCATCATTATCATCTTCATATGGCTTTGTGATTGAATTCATGCATTTATGGAGTTTTAAATCATTTTGGTGGAATCTAGGTAGTTGTACAACTTCATCACAATAAATTATATGAATTAAAGGCATCATGGAAAGTTTTATAAATCTAGGTGCTACTTGGCATTTAGTCAATAAGAATGTAGGGGTTTTAGTGCTTGAATGGTGCATAATAATAATAAGCTTAAAATTCTAGCATCCAAGGTTCAAGGAGTTACATGTCAAAGGGATGATAAATGCAATAAGGACTAGGTAATAAGAGTTAGGATACCTCACCAAAAAAATGCATGAGATAGAAAGGCATGAAAAACTCCAAATATCCATGGGGGAATGTATGAGTAGAGGATCAAGGATCAAGCTCTTTGAATACCTGATGTGAGGGAAGAAAAGGTGAATGGAGAAATGAAGATTTGTTTTCCAATGGAGAAATAATCAATAGGAATATGAGTGGGATCTAGGAATACTAAATGCAATTTGGCAATGGGAAATGAAGAAATTTGAAAGCTTATGAGTAGTAAAGGGAGTGGGGATTGGGATTCAAGAGAATTGAATACCAAATATTATCAATGAGTAGGGATTAAAAAATTTTAGGGGTTTGAAAATGTAAAGGAAGTGGGAAAGTGAGGATCAACTTTAGGAATAATTGATGAAACTTGAAAGTCGGGGAGGAATCAATCCAAAATCCCATGAATAATTTTATACTAAGGAAAATCGAGGGTCAAAATTTTAGCATATATAAAACCATCATTAATTAAGGATATAGAATACTTGGTAGCAAAGGAGCAAAGAGAAAGAAAAATTAAAACCTACCAGGGTGGTAGGTATTGAAGATTTAAGATACCAAATTCTCTTTAGGTATGATGATAGAAAAAATTCTAGGAGCCCATGATATAGCCAAGAGAAAGACTCAGAGAAAATTAATATTATGGGGGTTGAGTATCAAGGAAACAATGTCCTTTGGAGGGAAGTGAGAGGAGGGAAGAAAAAACCTAAAAGCTCACGAAGTCAAGAAAGTCATGAAATCAGAGAAAAAGGGATAAAGAGGGATGAATGATGGTATAAGAAAACTTCAAACACTAGCAAGTAAGACATGGAAATGTTTTAGGGAATGGGGAGATAGGGAAAGGGGGTAAAAGAGACCAAGGTGAGCGGAATCATAAAATATTATAGGGGAAAAAGAAGCATAGAGATGTGGTGAATTAGGTCCAACTAAAGGAAAATGTAATTGGGTACATCAGCATGAGAAAAATCAAAAACCCACTCAAGGCAAGAAACTAATCACAACACCTTTCCACTTTGATTTTTTTTTTAAATTTAGAAATTTAGACACATTAAAAAGAGATGAGGAGGTCCAAAACATAAAACTTAGGCACAAATTGACCAAAGTGGCCCACTTAAGGAATTTTTTGATAGATTATTAATAATGGGAAAAGTATTGTCAAGGAAACTAAGGAGACACAAGACTTAGAAAATATAATGTTAGGTCCCAATAGGGTGTGTTGGGACTCAATTTCCCATTGTCCTTTTTCTCTTGAGTCTCTTCCTTTTATATGCATATGGAGTATGATCCGTCATCAATATCCAATCTAAGAAATCCCATAAGGGTCATCATTTCAAAGTGTGTTTTTGGTTGTGTTCCCCTCCCATGTACTTCAATCAATTCCTAAAACTATGAAAATTCAAATGGTGGCTAAGTAAGAAAGGTTGGATATTTCATAGGCACCAAGAATCAATGATTCTTGGTTCCTACGGAACCTCCAACAAAATTTGTAACCCTTGTAAAAATAAAATAAGTTGCTCAAAGGTTTTATAGGAACCAATATTCATTGGTTGTTGGTTCCCATGAAACCCACAACAGGAATGCTTGATAGTGCAATTGAAGATAAAAGGAAGTGAAGGGAGAAGGTGAAGATTTTGTTGGTTCCTATTGGATGTGTAACAACCAAAAAGAAAGAAGATGGTATCAAGTGGGTTGTGGAGGTTCATGTTGGGTGTAAAAACACTAGAATAGGGAAGAGCAAGATCCCGTAATGTTTGTTTACAATGTGTGATGGCTCAAATATAAGGAAAAAGTGTTGTGTGTGTGTCTCTTTTCATCCAATAAACCTACTCAAAATAATGGAACCATTTTTCCTATCTACCTAAATTTATTGTAGATATCCTCCTTCCATTTGTAGTGTACATTTTGAGTGGGAGAAGACCTAAGCTATGAGTTTTGAAATTATGAACAATGCAGTGATTATGGTTAACACCATGTTGTTGTTAAAGGTGATTTTGAGGAATTTTCCAAGAGTCTTGTTCTATTCGTGGTGTCTAGAGGATATGCAGTTGCAAGGATTTATCTAGGGTTTCAACCATGTCATGTCTAGTTGTAGAAAGGAAGTGAATTAGTGATGAAGGATAAAGTGTATCAACATTATAGAAAGTTTGTCTCCATGTTGTATGTATTTCTCTTGGAAAATATTCAATTTTATAATGGTTTCCCCTTGTCACATTTGTTGACATAAAAGTAATGAACATTTGATAATGTGATAGAATTTAAATATATTATAAGTTTTGTAATAATAATTTGTTGATCACATATGGATTTATGCATTTCAATTTAGATTAATAAGTGTGCTCTTTATGCAATGCTTGTAATTTGATGGCATATTTTCCTAGATCGAGTTTTCTATATTTTCTTCATTGTTTCTTTTCTTTATCTATGACTCTATAGACCAATGAATAAGGCACCAATCTCTAGTCCGTCCAACCAATCTCACACCATTTAGAAAAAAAATCATTAGTATAGGTTTAGTTATGTGACCGGGGAATAGTATGGGTTGACTACAGTTGATCCATGAAGAATCAAAGCATAATTGTGCCACTAAACATTGATCCAATAGAAATCATTCAAAATAAACTAAACTAAACATCTATCAAAACTAACATGCCAAACTATGTTCAAGCTTTTAAAATTCCTACTCTAATCCATTGAAACTTATCCTATTAGGGGAGTGGTGTCACGGTGATGTGGAACGACAACCCATTCCCAATCTCATGGATAAATAAGCTTGTTCCAATTAGTTTTATAGAAGAAAACAGATGAAATTGATAAGAAATGAGAGATGAAACATGATTAAAAGCTAAATGAACATGATGCAAGCTATTTTAACTGCTATGGGTGTATGCAAGCCTAATCTAAATGAGTTTTAAGCTAAAAATATTTAAACCCTAATTATCAAATAAGCTAAATGGATGCATTATGTTATCATGGAAGCCATTAATGGAAGTTAATCTATTATGCAAGTAATTTAACTAAAATGATGTTAAATGTAAGTGCAAGTGCAAATGATTTTAATAGCATAAGTTTGATGTTAAAAGATGGATCCATTTGTCTCCAAATAGTGACCTATTTATAACAGAGCAAATGAGAAATGGAGGGTTGAGATCAAAAAGGTTAATCAACGATCAAGGATGAAGGAAGTTGGAGGCATGGATCATGGATTCTCATCAATGGATGAGGATCAGTGATGAAATTTAATCAAGGGTTCACCTTTGTCCAAATAAACACACTTTTAACTTGCACAAGAAGTCAAGTAAGTTTGTTGCAGAAAAGGAATATTCCCCTTTTTCAAATGAGTGATGAGAGAGAATATTCTTTGGAATATTCTCATGGGTTAGAGAAATAGACATTTAGCAAATTAAAACAAAGTTTAATTGTGCAAAAGGGGAAGGAATATTCCATGGGAATATTCCTTTTGGAGGAATGTGCAAAGGAGGAATATTCCCTTGGAAGTGGGGGAATTAGATTTATTAGTAATTGAATAATTAAAACAATGTTAATTATGCAATTTTAGAAGAATTATATGATATTCATTAAATAAAATGATTTAATGAAAAGGGGAGATATGATATGACATTTAATTAAATAATTTAGGGTTATTTAATTAAATAAGAGGACTTAGGGATTTAAATTAAACAACTTGATGTATTTAATTTAATAAGACGAAATGTTAGCATGAAAGGGGGTGAATTAACCTGATTAGATTAATTAGGTTAATAGATGCAAATGATGAAATTAATTAAATAGTTGGGCCAATTTAATTAATTAAGCAAAAAGAGGATGGGTTTTAGGAGGAAATGATGTTAGTATACCTAATTCAAGTGCATGATATCATTCAAGACATTTTTAAGTGTCTACAAGTTAGTCCTTATGTACATTCATAACCTTGTGATGTAACCATAGATCCATATTTAGTGAGCTTCAAAAAAAATCATTTTATGCAAGTTATGATTGCACATCATTATCAACTATCTAGGGGTTATATGCAACCAATTTTTCTTGACCTAGTGATAATGTTTGGGGTTAAGAATACAATTGGGTTTGGTTTGCAGAGGTTTTGTGATTGTATTTTGTGCGATTTTTATTCTTGTTAAGGTATACCCATAGGAACACCCTCCTAAGTATAAGTTAAGCTCTAAGCGTAGGAGAGATAACTCACTCTCGTTAAGTTGACCTTCAACCCTCTGCAATCTACTGATGAGATAATTTCACTTGTATGGTGAAAAACCTAGCCTTATGAGTGTGATTTGGTTCTAGGAATTGGAGCAACAGTTCTAGGACCAAAAAAATGGCATCGTTTTCGTGGACAATCTTTTAGTTTTATTTTGCAGACCTCTGCAACTCAAATCAGAGAATTTTTCTATTCGAGTAAATGAAGTTTTAGTTTCTAGAAAATATTTTGTCTCTTCCAAGTGAAGAGTGATGACTCTATTTCAGTCAACCTAGCAATCAAGAAATAAATCAAAAGACCTTGTGATGGAAAGAACAAGGTAACCCATATATCAACAATGGAAAAATGAAACTTCCACCAATGTAAGAAGACAGCCATCTTTGGAAGTTCATAGTAATGAAGTCATTTTTACCTACCTATCTAGTTTCAAAAGTTTCTTATGAAAATATAAATTATTTGTTAATTAATTTTATAAATCAACACTTGTATACTTCTAAGGATTCAAGTAGTAGTAGAATAATCAATAAATATAGACAAATTTCTAGGATTTATTATGAAGACAAAAATGATATGATGGTTGGTAGAAGGGATGTGGATATATATTATAATGCATATCATGATTACCAGTCATCCCCTTCCCCAAACACATCATGTGATTGTATTGATGAAGTTGATAAATTGTTAGCTCAAATGGAGACATAGAAACAAATGGTAGTTGTTGAGAAAAAATAGGTTGAATTGAAAAGAATCAATATGATTCTTGTTAAGATGACGATGGATAAATATTATAACACAAAACAAATGGCATGAGTTATCAAGATATAGAAACATATGATATTTCCAATGTTCTCTCCCTCCCAAGATGTTGTATAATGAAGAAATTGAACATCATAATGTGTTGTATCATCTTAAACAAGAGCATCAACAAATTCTTGTAGACACTAGGTTGTAGGAGGCTCAACTTGCCACCCTCGATAATCTAAAGGCCCTTTTAGTGAGTAGAGAGGAAGATCTTCCTCATGAGTATAATTTTTCATAGTACTATTGATCAAGATGATGCATCAAGATATAGCTCCATGGATGGAGAAGATAAATATAGTGATTATGATGTAGTTGATGTGTTCTTTCAAAATATGTAGTGTTGATGAATAACGACATGAGTTTCTTGATCACAACACAAAACACCCAAAGGAACTCACCCAACCATCCCTACAGTCCAAGATACCATGTGATTATGTGAAATCCTAGCCAAATTTAGTAGTGGTGCAAGTAATAAATGAATATTAGTTGAAATATGAACATGTGTTTGTACTAATAATGATATTCTTGCTACATCAATGGAAAATTCCATGTGAAAAAATAAGAAACCACAATGGGTAGAAAATAACATTGGTGGTAGTAGTGTTGTGAAGAAGGTGACAAAGAGAAAGAAATATCTACTGTAATAGTGAGTAGTAAAGAAGAAAGAATTGCCAGTAGCTTATGAACATGAAGTTATAAAGGGAGAAAAATTACATAACGAGGCACAATGATTTATGTCTCAACCACTAGAAATGAAATGTATCAAAAAAGAGGAAGATGTGTGTACAACTAAATAGTGAAGTGAATCAGTTCATGAAATTCATTACATGAGGTATGTACATGTTTACAATATCAAGGGTGAACTAGAAATTAGTTTCTTGTTTGATGTATTTCCCTTTTTGTCCCTATCATTGATAATGAAGATTTTTATATTTTTTGCATTAGAGTGACATAGATATGGCTATACCTAGTGATAAGATTGTTGAAATAAATTCTAGTTTAGCAAATGATTTTCAATTTGAATGCCTTACCTTTAAAGAGTGTGAAGATAGTGATCATGTGGATTCATATGAGAACCTATTTATTTTGTGTAAGACTTGTTGTCTTTCTCATGTAGAGAGTGTTTCAATAAGTTCACCAGATGTTATTCCATTGATTGAGGAAGAAGAAATAAAAATAGCAAGACAATTTGATGAATTTATTTCATCTGAAGTGTCTCATGATCTCAATGGTTGTGCTAATGAAGTTTGCATCAACATAGATGATGGTGATTTTACCATGCTTGATATCTTGAAGCACACTTCCCTATTTTATGATCTACCTTTTAAATTAAATGTCTCCCATCTAAAGAACCAGGATTATATTGTCGATTTAGTTGCCCCTTGTAACTCTGGACCAAAACCTCAACAAGATAGATAGATCAGTTGGAGGGAGAGAACCATTGCTTTATCACTTCATTTCTTCATGATTATAGAAGATAGGATATTGCAAGGTGATGTAAACTTGAAAAATCTCTCAAAGGATAGCTTTAACATGGTCAATCTCTCTTAGATTTAAATCCACAAAATATATTTTGTGCAGCAATTAGTTATCAATACCTAGAATTCTCTACGAAAATTGGTTTCTTACAAAGGAAAAGGTGCCCAAGTGCATGCTCAACTCCATTGGATCAAAGAGAGGGACTGTGGAAAAAAAAATTCTTTCAATATTTGTAGCACAAACATAAAAATAGTATATCTCTACAATTAAATCTATTGATGGCTACATCCATACCAACCATGATGCCATTTTACAAACATTCTATGAGCATTTAAAAAATTTATGTATATATGACTTCGTTGCTAATGAAATTCTCCCCATCCTTAAGGATTGTGTGGTTGGATGGATACCTCAAAAATAGACCTTGAACACAGTAAGTTTCTTAATCACCTTCTTTCCATAGAAGAGAGGTGATATATAGTGTTAGGGTTAATGTAGAGCTTTGAGGAGGATGACTAGGGTTTGATAGAAGTAGTGAGATTGAGCTACCTAGCACATATGTCAGAGATCATGGTAGAAAAGGTGTTGTTCATAGTGTTAGTTGAGTAATGGTATTCAAACATGGTATTTTTTAGCTCCTTATAGGGGATATGATGGTGATTTTAGAGGATACATGGAGGATTCTACAAATCCTAATTCATGGGGATTAGGTTTACTAGCAAGTGATGGATATGCAAGGATCTTTAGGATGGCTATTAGGGATGGGCATTTTCCCAGGCATGGATGGCCTTAGACATCGATGCATGTGTGGATCAGGTATATTGAGTACCCTTTGTATTAATAGAAGTTTTCAAAGGAATGTTGCTACCTAACAAGGTCCATAGGTTCTCATGGTGATGTTCATGGATATGTTAGTAGACATGGTGGAGATAGGGACATTATTTTGATGGGCTCTATCCATGTTAGCACACTTATACATGTATCTAAACTTAGTAGTGTTTTAGGATAGTCAAAGTATTGGGCTTCAACACTATTATAGATATGGTCTTAAGAGTACATTGCAATCAACTAGATTGAGGGGGTGCAAGTGAAGCAATTACCAAAAGAGCCAACAATGTATGGGTAGAGGATTGTGAAGAGTGGTCAACAAAGAAATTTAGGAGAGATTGGTTATTACAATTGGGTCATTTTGAGCTTGTGGTAGCAGATATCACATGAAGGTCATAAAGGGCCATGTATGTTTGGGGATATAACATCATTTTTCTTTTATTTTCATGTAAACATTATCCTATATCATTAGGTGATGTGACTATATATCATTAAGTAATATAGGCCTAATAGGGTAATGAAGTAATTTAGGCTATAGTAGGATATCCCTACCCCACCACATGTCTAGGTATTGATGGTGAGAGATATTATACACTAGGGGCCATGGGTGGATAAGTAGAACACAACTTCCAATTCTATTATGCTATCACCAATATAGCGAGATGAGCAGGGAAATGTTGTAGATTCTATGATAGTGGTTAGATATGAGGCTTGGTTGGTAGGCATTAGGCCCAAGTAGTTGAAAATATTGTATAAGCCAATATTTGAGGCTTTGGGGGTCACTATTTAGTTAGTATTAAGATACCAATGGCATCAATAGTAGCAAGGAGGTGGGAGAGTGCATTGGAAATTTGGCAATGAAAATGGTAGCAACACTAGCAAAGGGAGATAGAGGAGGAGATGATAGAGGGGATGAAAAATATATCCCTATATAGGATGTACTTAATTAGGTAGAGGTATCAAAGGATAGGCCACCAAGGTCACCATAGGAAGGGGATACCATAGAAAGAATGTATGAAAATATTTTGTAGGTGTAGTACAGTAGAGGGATCCTCTAAAGATAGAGTGTCATAGTCTTCAAGCCATATTAGATGTCACTTAGGTAGAGCCTGAGGTGGTAATGCAAATAATATAGGGGATAGATAGACTCAAGGAAGAGC
Source organism: Sequoia sempervirens (assembly GCA_007258455.2). Classification (NCBI taxonomy): domain Eukaryota; kingdom Viridiplantae; phylum Streptophyta; class Pinopsida; order Cupressales; family Cupressaceae; genus Sequoia; species Sequoia sempervirens. Next base: position 3,525 of record VDFB02051949.1, on the reverse strand, counting down.
GAGATAGGTTATAGGATCTATTAGATGTTACACAAGCAAACAATTAGTGGTTGTGGGTGAGAGACCAAGCTAGAGGTTGTTGTGTTCACAAAGCATGTCCTAAGCATTAGCAAATGTGATGAGGGATTTGAGAGATGCACAACATGGGATACAAGAGACATAATATTAAATATATGTTTTTTGTGTTGGGAGAGTAAAGAGAGACCTCACTTTTAGATTACTTGAGTGTTTTCTTAGGGGATTTAGGTATATCACAATCAATCTTTTGGAACTCAACCCCACTTTTCCCTCTTTTGCATGAGTCCCCTTACCTCAATGCACTTAGATTTTATTTTTCCCATTGCATATATCAATTTGAGATATTTCCTATGGGTTTCCATGATTTATTTTTCCTAATATGTTGTTCTCCATTTCCCTTTGTGTGCCTATTTATGTGTTAAATTTTTCTAGGATCTTTTAAATCTTGTCTAGCTATTACTTTTTTTTATTTCTAGTATTCTCTTCTATAATATTTGACTATCATACTACACCTTCCCTTTGTAAGACTTCACTACATTATTGCACTTCATTTTGAATTCACTTTACAGCTATTTTTTTGTAATTACTCATGGAATTCCATTAATGAACATTTAAACTACTCCAACTACCATAATTGAATTTACAATAGTATTTGTTTGAGCTAAGGATGGATTTGACATGGACATGAATTATTTGTGTAGGCAATAGAATTTTAAATTGCATTAATGTGTTAAGTGAAATAATTGGAGTGCTAATTGCATTTAATGGTATCCATTATTTCATCTCCATCTCTCAAATCTTGTCACCCTTACCTTTGCTTTTCTACACTAGAGATATTATGCATCAAGGCATTGAATTTATAAGTTGTTCTTGTGGTACCAATGGACCTTCGAGATTGTTCATGAGTGTAATTTGTGCCACAATTTTTAGGAGATTTTATTTCTCTTACCTAGTCATCCCTTACTACATACTAGTCATGATGGTCTTCTTTTTCAGCTGGTTGGATCATGTTTTTTATGCTATCAATGGAATTGTTTGTTATATGTTTCCTTTCATTTTGGGGTTGGTATTTGAATTTTTCAAGCTACTATGTAATGCAATAATATCCATGGTTTCAAATTTTGAAAGTACAACCATCATTAGATTTTCTCTCTAAGTTACAAATAGATAGATTTTATAGCATATGTATGTAATTGCATGTCTCCTTGGATATTTGTTGGTATTTTCGAGAGTTTCAAGGCATAGAGGTATGAGAGACCCTATTCTTTGTAAATGTTCTCTCAAAATAGTTGTTAGTGTGATTATATCAAGTATTTGAAGAGTGTTGCAACACTCTAATGTATTGCATTATATTGGATGTGGGTGTGTGCAAGAAGTTGAGTCCACTTTTTGGCCAAAAAGTGGAAGTGTTTTCCCTGATTTTCAGTATTTGACACATTTGACCTTAAAATTTGAAGCACTTAGAGATGAAATCTTTAAAAAAATCACTAATCATAAAATGTAGTGCTCGGAGTCTAGTTTGCAAATATGTAATTTATTTCAATACCCAGATTGTACAAATTGAGTTTTAATAGGCATTTCTAAAACCACTGTTTAAAGTCTTTTTTTTACCATACCATGCACGTGTACGACATCCATATTTTGACTTAAATTATCGTATTTTTCTAAATCCTTTTGGGAAAATTTTTATGACTCACTGAAGCTTGCTCTTGATTTTTTTTGTAATTTTTTATTGAATTTTTTTTTTTGTTAATTTTTTATTAGGCAGATTTGTCGTTTTGAAAAATCGTCATGTACGACATGCATAAGATGACCTAAACTTATCATTTTCTGATTTTTCAAATTGAAAAGAATTGTCCTAAGTTTGCTCGCAACTGCTTTGTCAAAATGTTATGTTGATCAAAAGTTATTAAAATAGTAAAAACTCGAATTTAAAGTTTATGGACCAATTTTATTAGAAATTAATTGAAAAATAGAAAAATAATTCAATTGCAAAAAATTACATATTTAGAATCTGCATTGTTTGATCTTAAAATGGGTTTTAATTTCATTAGAAAATTTTGAAAAAGAGGTCGCGTACCATATGTCCAAAGTCGGTATTTTTCTTTTGACATGTTAGGCCTTCAACTTTGTGTCAAAACCAGTTGAAGGCTTAGGTTCGACTTCCAATGCTTTTCCCAAACCAAAAACCTTGGCAAAACCATACGATGCAAAACAAAATTCAAATTTTAAAAAACGAGATCCCGTTTATTAATAAACGAGATCCCGTGCTATAATCGGGATCTCGTTCCCATTCCGACCGTTGTAAAGGTAACGGGATCCTGTTTATAAAACGGGATCCCGTTGCCTTTACAACGGCTCCCACACTCAATTTTAGTGAATGGGATCTCGATTATAGAGCGGGATCCCACTTATTAATAAACGGGATCCCGTTTTGTAATCGGGATCCCGTTTAATAATAAGCGGGATCCCGTTTTATAGATGGGATCCTGTTTATTTTATTTAAAAACACTGTGCACAGTTACTGTCAAGTCTACAACTTTGCAACTTCATATGTACGGCCGAGAGCACTAAAAATGAATTATTTTTCATAAGTTATTGTATTTACAGGTGGTCAATTTGATTTTTGGTTGATTTTATCAAAGGGAGCATCATCTACACCATTTTTGAAGTGAAATTTGCACTATGGATTGAATTTTTCAAAGGAAGCATGAAGAAAACAATTTTTAAAGTGGAATTGTGGTAGTTTTCTATTTGTTTTGAGGAACACAAGAGGAAGAATTTTGCCGTAATAGGTATTCAACTTCCAATTTGGATTCAATATTTTGAAGTATTTCACTATTAACATTCATTTGTGCTTGAGAATTTTATAATTATGGGAGATAAATTTCGTAATAAGAGAAGAAATACATTGACTCCTCAAGAAGTTGAAGCAAATAAAGAAAAAGAGAGACAAACAAAGAGAAAGAAGAATGAGAAAAAAATCAATGAACGATGGTGGAGGAACCAATTCAACAACTATTGAAGATGAAAACATTGAAGATACCATAGTTGTAGATGAAGCTAATTTGGTAAGGAGTCAATTTGGAGAAGAATATGATTATACAAACAAGTCCTACTATGTCTTCAAATCCCTCTTTGAATGTTAAGGAGAATGTTTCAATATTCACAAATCCAAGTACGTCTTCAAATCCACATGTTAGTGAAATGGTAAATTTGTATGTAGAAGTTTTACAAGATGTTGGACTTAACAATGTTGACATTGATAATATTCAGAGAGATGAAACTTTATAGAATTTGTTGAAAACAAAAAAGAAAAATCTTTTGTTGCAAATGAAAATCAAAATGATCATTTTCTTGAAAATGAAAACAAAACCTATATTTTTGATGAAAATGAAAATGAAAATGAAAACCGTTTTGTTGATGAAAATGAAAATGAGAACCGCTTTGTTAATGAAAATGAAGATGAAAATGAAAATGAAAACCGCTTTTGTTGATGAAAAATGA
>VDFB02051948.1:0-11781 GCA_007258455.2 Sequoia sempervirens | reverse complement strand
GATTATGAAACCACTACAAAGTATTTGTAATAATATTTAAAAAACATGAGGTCTATTTATGTAAGAATACCTTAAATTGAAATAGATTTAATTATGTAATGTCTCTTATTTATTTGGTTTTCACATATGCATTCATATTTCATTATATTAGATTCACACAAACATATTTATCCTTTTCAAGTTTTCACTATTTCCTAATGAGTAGATACTCATCTCTAATGTAAGAAATAATAAAATTATTATTTCAAGCATCATCCTTTGTTCCCACTTATAAATTTAAGTAGATTAAGTCTTATCAAATTTTGTTAGTAAATGCAATAAAACAATGGTAATTTTGAGAGATCATTCTTCATAAAATTTCATATAGTTTACTAGTTAGGGTTCTAGGTTGCACTTGAAGTAAAAAAATTAAGAATATTAATATAAGGGAATGTAAAGTACTTATTATATTTTGTTACATGGTAACTTGTATATTTTATTTATTATACAATAGGCCTTTAGGTTATTCAATAATAGTCATTAGATAAACAATACTTAGTGAAAAATCTTTACTTGATGATAGTGTATGAAGGCTATGGATTGATAAAGTATTATGTATTATTAATTATCTTTATTTTTCACGCATTAGATATTTAGGATCACCTCCCTTAGGCCAGAGAAAAAATGTATAGAGGATTTTCCCATTTTTCTTAATTAGGCCCCAACTAAATCCATGTGTATGCTTCATCCTTGAGTCTAGGTCTCTGAAGCTGTTTTCTTTGCTAATTCTAGATATTAGTTTTTAGGCCAAAGCTCATGATATTCCACATCATCTTAGATTCAATGACATATGACTATTAATTTAAATATATTAACTATCTTGGAAGGATGAACCTATGCACAATACTTTGATCCAAAAAGAATTTGAATGAGAAGTTTAAATTTTGATAGAAAATGTATAATTCTATACTGCCATCTCAAGCTATATTCACTATAAATGAATTTATCAATAGCAGGAAGGCCATATTTACATCTCATTTCTATGTCTCAATATAATTGTAATTCCATTTACTTTTACCATGGACTACAAGTGAATCCATGTTCTCATTGTCTTTGTCATCTCAACTATCACATAAATAAACCAAGACCATTCCATGATTTTAAATTTGAAATACGTAGTTCCTATGAAGGCATTCTAAACAAACACAATACTTTTATTCTATAAATTCTAATAATTTTTCCACATCATTAATATTTTACCATGTTAGGAATTGTGAAATAAACATGAGCCACAAGATTAAACAATGAACAAATAAATATTCCATGTAAAAGCAGAGATACAAACAAATGGCCATGTAATAGCCTCTAATAAAAATAGCTATAGAATGAACTCAAGAGTCTTCAAGAGATGAAGAGTTCTCAAAATGGTTATAAAGGTTATGATAATGCAAATGAGGGTTGAGTGTTATGAGAGGATCAACCCTAATGATAAAGCCATTAGACTACATGCTTCAAACATCACTTGCGATGAGACATAATGGTCTAATAATAGCTCTCTAGTTAACATAAAAAACACTATTAATTTTAGCTTAACTGCATAAGAATAAATTAGATTAATAATTAATTAAAGATTAATTAATTATTAGATGATGCATGATTAATCTAACACCCACTTAAGATGAACTTATGGAGTAGTTAAAAGCCCTAAAAAGATAATACATAGTGGAACTTGGCAAATAAGGCTTGGTGAGGTACCCATGTACAAAAATAGAGAAAGGAGAAAACAACATGGGAAAAAATCCTCTACAAAAGAGAGAAAGGTGAATAAAGGGCTGAAAAGCCTCCAAACTAATGTGAAGGATTATGAAGCCTCCAAAATAATATGTAGGACTAAGAAGCCTCCAAAAAAATGTCCCAAAAGGTATAGGAACATGAAGAATGCTCTTTGAAGCATGAAGAAGTTGTAGACAATTGTCAAATGATAAATGCTATAGTGCTAAAATTAAGAACCTCATCTAAAATAAATGATAATCAGGATCAAGAAGGAAATAATTTATATGAGTTCCCCCAATGACACTACTAAATTGAGATGGTTTATAACTGATCTTGTCATGCTCTACTCATGCATTGATACATCTTCACAGTCTTTTTTTCATCTTCACATCTTTGATCTTCTATATATCATTTATATGTTTTTAAAATACAAATTTATTCAATCACAAATAAGAATTATGGAATTTATAACATGTCGACCTACATATTCATTGACCTGGTATGAAAAAATGATAAGACATTATTTACATCTCTTCCAGATGATTTGACATGACCCATACAACATCTAAAATAAAATCCTTAAACTCTTCTCAAACTTAAATTAGTGGTCTATATCACCAACATACCCAAGTCGGCCTTCATTAACAACATAACTTCTCAAATCGACACACACAACAGTTGTGGTACTATAGAAAAAGAAGATCTTTCATGCTTCAAACCCAAGATATTATAATACATGTAGAGTGTCCACACCAACTCATACAATTGATTTGCACAATCTTCTGCTAGCACAAGTTATCAAACATATGCTCTAAAGAAGATTAGGCATCTGAAACCAACTGTAACACTTTGTTACTTGAAAACTAAACTTGTGGAATACTAAAACATTTGAATTCCCCAATATTGTAGCATATATTACACATTACTAAGAATGTCCCTAAATCTTTTGATAGATCTTCACATACGTAGTGAACAAAGATTCAAACAAGCATTTGAACCACTTGCACTATGAGAGCATATATCAAAACTCTATGACTACTATTCACTTCAGAATGTATAATGAATCAAAATCCTCCAAAATATAATACCTTCACATCTCTATTGACTTATCTTCAAAACCGCTAGACTAAATATTTCTTTGCGGAAGGATACATACCAAAATACTATGTCTCTGCCTTAGGATATGTATTATGAATTCCTTAGACACAACTTCTACAACTGTTCTTTGTGTGTAGTGCACCAAACTAGTAACATATCAATGTAGACATACTGAAAACATGTCAAGACATGTGTACCCACCTTCACATCATACTTATGTACAATAAACTAATCCATACACTACAATGTTGACTTGCACTAATTTATATCTCTGTACATTAACTATCTCCAAAGTGTATACAATTTCTCGAACACACATTTGACATCAATGACAACCAAGCTTATCTAGTTGTTAAATCCTTTATGCAATGCACCTTGGTAAATGAAAGTAAATGTTGTGCTAATCACAAGTGGGTTGATTCCTATATTGATGCCCAAACCATTTAAGTCATGTATTTTGAATAGCCATTTTGCATTATGGTCAAACTAATCTCCATAAGTCAATGTATTTCTAGTCAAACTAATAACCTAAGCGCACATAACAACTAAACAAGGGAAAATGGGTTGATTTCTATTGGTTAGCTTTGAGCATTAGAACAAAGTATGAACATCCATTAAATTTTGTAAATACCTTTTTTTAATAAAGTCCATCTTTCACATCTTGAAACCATGGCATTCTGTGAGACCACATTTCTTTGAGGCATTTGGTCAAAAAAATCACTAACATGTATTTGCTTCCACATTTAGGATACATGTTTTTCTAGAGTATTTTAAAAATCCTTCTTCCATTATGTTTTGACGGATGTTTGTATCTTGTTTCAAAATGCTCTTTTTTAGTATAGGTAGGAGGATGTTAGGAAAGGTTATAAGAAAAAATTCAATACATTTTTTTTATGTATATTGTGTAATAAGGAAGAACTAGTAGTTGAGTGTGTTTCAATAGTTGTAATAGCATTTGTTGATTTAATGCCCAATATTTAAGTAGTATACCGTGAGCAATTATGAGTTTAACGTTTAATGTTGATAATAGTAGTCATTATTGAATGAAACATATTCTTTAGATCCAAAAGACAACAAATCATGTTATGCCACATTGGTGTACCAAGAAAAAATGACTTAATGCATAACTATTGATCTACCATTTTTTGGAGTTTTTTAGAAACCTCAACAAAAGAACATGTTGATGTAACATCATATTTGATGATGTGGACCTTAAACCTTAACTAAGGGTCTTGATAAATATGCTATTTTAAAAAAATAAGAGTTATTTGAAATCAAGTTATGTATGATTTTGAGAGACACAAACTTCGGGTGGTCAACTGTCAAGTCCTCTCCCCTAACTATAGTCCAATATTGATCATCAATAGGTAAGCCCATAGTTGTATAAAGATGATATGCCTAGGCTCTTTACTTATTAGATAGCTATTATCCAATGAAAATGTATTATTGTTGTTGTGTAGTATTGATGAGAGAACAAATTCTTAGATAATTTAAAAAATAATATATTATCCTCTTACAAACAATTTAAAAAAATTAATAATATATGATTATCTTATATATAGAACAAATCTAAGAACAATTTTTTTTTAAAATATATTTTTATTTTTTAAAAAAAAAAAACATCTTCTTATACACAACACAACAAATCTAGAAACAATTTTTTTTAAAATAATAAAATATAAGGTGACGTTTTCCATGTGCTTGAAATATAAGGTCACGTCGAGGCCGGGGTAGGTAGATTCCCTCCATCAAAATGGATCGCCTTTAAAATTGGCCCGTTTTCCATGTGAAATGGTTTCTTATTACGTGTGCAAAAAATAGGGTAAGAAGGCGAGGAAGATAAAAAAGCTTATTAATGCATGATAAGACCAGTGATCGCAAAACTGGAGTTAGAGCTTAATTATGATTGGGCGAGAGCATCATCATCCTTCTTTCCTGCGTGGAAACATACCTTAATTCGCGGACTCATTGAGGACTATGATAGCGAAGCCACCATCCTCCATCATGGCCAATATTGAACTCCATATCACGAGAAAGAAAATGACCACGGTTTGGCCTCACTTCTGGCGCTATGGGCCCATTATGCATCTTGACACAGCCTTGATCCTGCGTCATAAGCCTCCCTCGGAGCTCCGCGAAAGGAAGTACTTCTGACAAAATGGCCAGGCCTTGGATTACAGCCTGGTTAATTTTGCGGGGAAAGTATTTGGGATATGATTACAAAATGTTTTAGGTAGGCGCCATGTTTCAAAGTGGCGGACAGCCGAATTTACTTGCCGTCGAGATGTTCTCTGCCAGTGAGATTAGTTCCTTCAAACTACTGCGCCTGAGGAGGAACTTTCGGCTCTCATCGGCTCCTGTTTGAGAGTTGCGGCCGAGAAGGCAGCCCGGTGAACTATAAGAATCAGGGCTTCGATCTCACATTTAATATAATGCGTCGCATGGTTGCGAGAGTCACCGAGGGGGCCTCGGTGTTAAAGAGGACTTCCAAGAAGCGCATAACTTCAAGGAGATGATAGAAGAAGTTTTCTACTTACTTGGTGTATTTGCAGTTGGCGATTATCTGCCGTTTCTCAAGTGGCTTGATCTGCAGGGTCTCATATCCGCCATGAAAAAATTAGGGAAAAAAAGGGATGCCTTTATGCAGAAATTGGTCGACGAGCACCGTGAGCAGGAGGGGATGCACACTCACGACTTAGTTGATCTTCTCATCTCTGCAGTAGACAACCATGAAATTCAGTCTGAGGGTAACGACGATGTGGTGAAGGCCACCGCCCTTGTATGCTTTTCTCACCCCTTTCAATTATAATTTCGAAAGATAGTTAAATATGCCGGTGATTCTTTTCTTAGTTGTAGTCCCCAATTTGTATTTTTGTTCTGCAGAGCATGATAAGCGCAGGTACAGACACATCCTCAGTGACCATCGAATGGGCACTGGCGGCGCTGTTGCAGAACCTGAACATTCTGAGAAAGGCCCAGGAGGAGATCGACACACATGTCGGAAGGGACCGGGTAGTAGAGGAATCAGATCTGCACCAGCTCTCATATTTGCAAGCCATTGTGAAGGAAACTTTTAGGCTTTATCCAGCAGCACCCCTTCTACTTCCCCATGAGGCCGCAGAGTCGTGCACTATTGGAGGGTTTCATGTCTCTGCAGGAACGCGACTGATAGTGAATGCGTGGGCGATTCACAGGGACCCGGCCGTATGGACCCGGCCGACGGAATTTGATCCTGAAAGGTTTTTGAACAGCGGGAAAGTGATTGATGTGAAAGGCCGCGACTTTGAACTGATACCGTTTGGTTCAGGGAGAAGAATGTGCCCTGGAGTGTCTCTGGCATTAATTGTGGTCCATTACACCTTGGCGCGGCTGCTTCAGAGCTTCGAGTGGTCTGTTCCAGAGGGCGCTGTAATTGACATGACTAAAGGGCTTGGACTCACAATGCCGAAAGCAATTCCTGTGGAGGCCATTATGAAACCTCGCTTGCCCCTCCATCTCTATTGATATATGTGTCTCAGATTTCTTCATTGCTGAAAGATTAATAGAGTTTTAAATGCTTATCTAAAAACTAGAATACAAAAAGTCGCTCTGATAGTGTAAAGTTTTGACGATTTGCACTCAGTGTCTGTCAAAACTGATCACTGTGTTGTCTTGGATTTAATAAGAACGTCACTGTGTTGTCTTGGATTGAATAAGAACAAACATGAGATGGAAATTTTTATTGACTGTACAATTCAAATAAATTGAAAAGAGAAGAAAAGAGGAGAATATACATGTGTAAAAGATAATGGTCGATTTACACAATTTATTTTAGTGTCCAAGGATCAATAGAATAAATTAGTGATTGCGTTATTTGATTTTAGTCTCTGTGTTTTAAATTGGCTAACCTTTTATCAAAATTTGAGTGGCAAAACAAGCTTAAATATAATGTGTATGTGGAATAGTTTTGTTTTTTATTTTTATTTTGAGGATCTGTATGTTTATGTTAAAATTTATAAAATTTAAATTACTAGTACACAAATATTTTTAATTATGAGTTTGTCCATTAGATTCCAACAAATCACTTTGTAAATCAACATATAATGATCAAGCATTTTTGCAACTATCATAGAGTTAAAAAAAAATTACACATGAACTTATATAGGTCTTAAACATAATGTACAAGATTATAAACTTATTCAAATTCATTTACACATCATTCGCACAATGTTAAAGCACATGATATAGAAGATACTAATGATAATGTGGAACATGAGGAAATATCACATAACTAAACTTTTGTGCTGAATGTTGAATCTATCTCTACATCTTCCTCTCTTCCCAATTCACCAATTCCCTTTTATGGTGAGGAGATCCCATAAAGCTATCATTATACATCATTTTAAATATTAGAAAAAATGCCAGAATGGGAGATCCATGATATTCGTATTTGATTAAAAATAACATATGCATGGAAGATCTCTTAGTTAGTATAAAATAAAAAACACAATGATATGAATATTTTCCAAGGTTTCTTTAAAGATGAAAAACGGAATGTTAATTAAGACTTTAGCCAATGTCATCTTACCACTTGAGTCAAGACCAAAAATAATACAAGTCTTATGCCATGCCATATTTGCTACAAATTGATTCTCTATATTACTTAGAAGACCATGGATATAACATTTAAAAGTAGTTTATTTAGTTGTACACCAATGTGTTTAGTTTATTTATGGAGGAAGGGTTACAAAGATCAAAAGGGACAAGTCCAAACCAATTATGAAGCTAAGAAAATTTACTTTAGATGCCTATATATCAACTCAAAAAAGAAGCTCCATATGAAGATGAATAGTGTATTCATAAATAATTTCAAGACATGTTTCAAGATCAAAGAGAAGAAAATAATAAAAAACAATAACTAAAAAATAATAGACTAAAGTTGACTATCATATACCAAAATAGAAAAAGGAAGAGAAGAAAAATAATATATCATACACATAGCAATATTTTACTACATTGACAAAAATCCTTTTTTTCCTTAGTAATTTTGATTGTTTTTTTCCCAATGAAGTGTCTAAAAGCCTTCAAAGGCCTATAATAACTTGGTTGATTGAATAGTCTTGAGCTAATAGCTCCTAGTATTTTCAAGACTAACATAGGAAAATTTTAGTAGGAAAGAAATAGGAACCATTAGATGGACCATGCCAACTTTGATCTAATAATGCATGTTGCTTGATGCCACATAATTCCTAGTAGGGGTCACAATAAATTTTAGTTTATCATTAAATACCATGAGGATCATATCTACAACAATGTCCAAATAATTGTTTTTTAATGTTTTTGCCATGGAATAACTTTTAACATGCCACGTGACACACAATTAGGGATTCAAGTAAAAAGTGCCAATTCTCCATAAGCAAGTAGCAATTTTTTTTTGAAACAAAATCTTACATTGATCATTTCTTTCTCTTTTTAGTGGTTTGGTTCCTTTTATGGTGATAACCAATTTGAGATATTATAACTTATGCTTCCATTCTTGTTCCCTTTTTTTGGCTAATTTCATTACACCCCTATGCATTGGCCTTTTCTCTTGTGTTATTCTTTCATATTATATTTATTGTATCGAGTTTCATACATGCTCTCATGGTATCTTGGTTTCAAATTTACTTGTCATATGTATTTTGCATACACTTTATTTCTATGTGTTCATTGACTTGACAATGCTTGCCACTTATAACCCGAGCCATGCTTTTATAGCTAAGTGATGACTAGTTACCAACCCCTCTATCTTGTCATACCAACAATATATAGCCATCTTTCTTCTCAGGCTTCATGGTCAAATCGTGAAAGGGTTAAATACCATTCTTTGGATTTTGTCATTTAGTTAGCACCTATGTATGGTGTAGTTATTCCATTAAAAACTTATGTTGAGGTATCATACAATTTTTGGTTAAATAATATTTTTAGGAACTCATATTGACAAGTTTCATGAAGGGTTAATAATAGGATTACAAGTGACTAAATGGTTCATGATTGGTTTCTTTGGTTGTGCTTAGTGAAAGAACTTTATAAAGGAAAGAAGGTAAAAATGATGTGTTCAATTATGATTGTTGATGGTGAAATACCTTAACAATAATCCAGATCTTTCCTTTGTAGTTTTCATCTTGTGTCTTTAATCTCCAATGTTTGTTCCAAGAAATTTTATTTTTACACTACTTAATTAAAGTTTGGTGGTATTAATATATTTTATTTTATTTTGATCTTTGAACCCATGGGTTTTGCAAAATAAAGTAAGTGCTAAGTGACATAAATAAAGGTTTTTCACAACCAAGGAGATGAGTGCATGGACACATTACATAGTAAGGTAGAAATGTGATGATGTTATAGTAGCCCAACTATGAGAAGGAAATTTTTATAAAGATATATGAGAGTGACCATAAAGGATAAAATGGTAAGGTGGATTCCAACAAAAGGTCAAAATCAAATCTAAATTGAGTTGTGTGATATATGTAGAATAATGATGTTGGGGAGAAAATGAGAATTGATGTACCATATCATGTATATATTTCAATATACAACAAAGACCTAGTTATGCATGTGAATCATTCTAACATTAAATTAATGTCAATAATTGGTAAAGTTAAGTGATAAATGGTGACTATATGCCTACATAATAAGAAATTTTCTCCTATTCTTGTATAGCTTCAAATCCAATATAGATTCTCCATAATTGTATATGAAAATAAAATCTAATTGTACCTTATAGCTAAAGTGACTTAATTCCTGAACAAATGAGGAATACTTTTCTTGGTTACATAAGAAGGAATACTTTCTCTATTTATACAAGTTTCTCTACAAAAAGTAATATATTTTTTTCTATTTTTTATATAAGGCTACCTAGAGTATAGTCTAGGAGAATAAATGAGGTGTGCCAAGTATTAATAGGGGTTAAGGGATTTTTTTAATTTTGAGTCTCCACTAAGGTATAGTCTTGTAGATACCTCTTCATAATTTGGATGTTTAATTCTTAATTTAGATATTCGAAGGGCTAGTGTATTTATCTTTAGGGTCACATTTAATGAACTATTGTTAGTTTTATTACTTGAAATACAAGTGATTGTAGAAACTATTACAAAGTATTTGTAATAATATTTTAAAATATAGGAGTCTATTTATGTAATAATGCCTTAAATTGAAGTAGATTTAATTATGTAGTATCTTATTTATTTAGGACTTCACATATACGTTTATATTTCCCTATATTTAGATTCACATGAACATATTTATCATTTTTCAAGTTTTACTTTGTTTCTGATAGAAGTAGATACTCATCTCTAATGTGATAGCTAATATAAATTCTTATTTCAAAGCCTCATCCCTTTGTTCCAACTTATATAGATTTATGTAGATTAAGACTTATCAAATTTTGTAACTAAATTCAATAAAACAATGAGTACTTTTTGAGAGATCGTTCTTCATTAAACTTCCTTATAGTTATACTAGTTTGGAATCTAGGTTTGCACTTGAGGTAAAAAAATTAAGAACATTAATATAAAGAATATAAAATGTTATTATATTTTGTTACATGGTAACTTGTATATTTTATTATTTTATAAAGAAGCATTTAGGTCTATTTAATGATAGCCATTATATAAAAATACTTAGCAAAAAGCTTTGCTTGATGATAGTGTAATGAAGGCTATAGATTGATAAAGTATTAGAGTATTCCTAATTATCTTTTATTTTTTCATGCATTACATATTTAGGATCACCCTCCTTGGTCTTTGTATAGAAAAATGTATAGAGGATTTTCCCATTTTTCAACTTAATTAGGCTCATAATCTAACCATGTGTATGCTTCATCCTTGAGTCTAGGTCTTGAGGTTGCTTCTTTACAATTCTAGATAATAGTTTTTGTGTCAAAAGTCATATGATATTCCACATCATCTTAGATTCAATGACATATGACTATTAATTTAAATATATTAACTATCTTGGGGAAGGGATGAAATCCTGTAAAATATGCTTTGAAGTCAAAAAATTTGGATAGAAGTTAAATTTTTGATAGACAATGTATAACTTATCACGAAAACATTTATCTCAAGTTATATTCATCATAATGAATTTATCAATAATAGCGTCATATTTCCCAAGTATCTCATTTCTATGTCTCAAATATAATTGTAATTCGATTTACTTGATTTTATGGAATTACAATTGGATCCATGTTCTCATTGTCTTTGTCATCTCAGCTATGCATAAAATAAACCAAGACCATTCCATGATTTTAAATTTGAAATCACATTAGTTCCTATGAGCATTCTAAACAAAACTGCAATACTTTTATTCTATAAATTCTAATAGGAACCGCATCATTAATATTTTACCATGTTAGGGTGTGAAATAAACATAAGACCACAAGATTAAACAATGAACAAATAAAATATTCCATGTAAGAGATTACAAACATAATAATATGTGATATACCAAATAAAGAAATGGCTATGGAATGAATTACTTAGTCTTCAAAGGAGATGAAGGAGTTCTCAAATGGTTATAAAAGGTTATGATAATACAATGAGGGTTGAGTGTTATATGGGATCAACCCTAAATGATAAAGATTAGATCGTGACAAGTTTCAGCATCACTTGCGATGAGACATAATAGTCCTAATAATAGCTCTCTAGTTAACATAAAAAACACTATTAATTTTAGCTTAGCGCATAGGAATAAATTAGATTAATAATTAATTAAAAGATTAATTAATTATTAGATGATACATGAATTAATCCTAACACCTTAAGATAGACTTGTAGATTAGTTAAAGCCCTAAAAGATAATACATGAGTGGAACTTGGCAAATAAAGGCAGTGGGGAGTACCCATGTACCGAAATGAAAGGAGAAAACAACATGGGAAAAAGTCCTCCACAAAGAGATTGAATAAAGGGCTG
>VDFB02051946.1:0-39070 GCA_007258455.2 Sequoia sempervirens | reverse complement strand
AGCTCCTCTTCAACTTCTGTTGGTCTTCATGGTTAAAAGTATAACAAAGTAGTAGGGTCCAATGTGCTTATTTCCAGTGGGAGTTGTAAGTGTAGTGGTGTCATCCAAGATCCGTCTCTAAGTGGGAGATTGTTTGGTGTGGAGCCTGATCAGTCTCAAAGTGGGATATTATTAGTATGTGGTAACTAATCATGCTATACTATACACTCTTCATGTATTCTTGCCAAGGTAAAATGGATTCTCAGGTATTTGAGAGGTACATCCAATAAATGTTTATGTTTTGGGAGGTCTAATACTAATTTGAAAGGCTATGTTGACTCAGATTTGGCAGGGGATATAGATACTAGGTGGAGTACCAAAATTATGTATTTATAGTTGGTGGGACAATAGTGAGTTGGATTTCTTAGTTGCAAAAGGTGGTTGCTTTATAATCCACCATAGAGGCAGAGCATGTTGCTACAATAGAGGCAGAAAAAGAGATGATATGGATACAAATTTTTAAGGAAGAGTTGGGAAAATAACATGCTGAAAATAACTTATTTACAAACAGCCAGAGAGCTATACATCTTGCAAAGAATTCTTCCTTGCACTCTAAAACCAAACACATACAATTGAGATATCATTTAATTTGGTTAGTGTTGGAGGATGGATAGGTAAAGCTGGAAAAGATACATATAGATGACAATCTAGTAGATATGTTTACAAGGGTAGTGACAAGGGAGAAGATGAGCTCCTCTTCAACTTTGGTTGGTCTTCATGGTTAAAGGTATAAAAAAGCAACAGGGTCCAAGGTGCTTATTTCCAGTGGGAGCTATAAGTGCAATGGTGTCAACCAAGATCAGTCTCCAAGTGGGAGATTGTTTGGTGTGGAGCTTGATCAATATCCAAGTGGGAGATTGTTAGTATGTGGTGACTGATCATGCTATAATGTACACTCTTCATGTATCCTCATCGGGGTAAAATGGATTATCAAGTATTTGAGAGGTGTACATCTAATAAATGTTTATGTTTTGGGAGATTTAATACTGATTTAGAAGGCTATGTT
Organism: Sequoia sempervirens; assembly: GCA_007258455.2. Lineage (NCBI taxonomy): Eukaryota > Viridiplantae > Streptophyta > Pinopsida > Cupressales > Cupressaceae > Sequoia > Sequoia sempervirens. The sequence goes on along the minus strand of VDFB02051946.1, from coordinate 38,025 downwards.
GATTTGGTGGGGAGTATAGATACTAGGTGAAGTACCACAAGTTATGTATTTACAGTTGGTGGGAAAACAATGAGTTGGATTTCTCGGTTGCAAAAGGTGGTTGCTTTATCCACCATGGAGGCAGAGTATGTTGTCGCAACAGAGGTAGTAATGGAGATGATATGGCTGCAACTTTTCATGGAAGAGTTGAGAAAAAAATAGGCTGAAAATCACTTGTTTACAGACAACCAAATTGCTATACATCTTGCAAATAATTCTACCTTGCACTCTAAAACTGAACACATACAATTGAGATATCATTTCATTCAGTTAGTGTTGGAGGATGGATAGGTAAAGCTGGAAAAGATACATACATATGCCAATCCAACAGATATGTTTACAAAGAAAATGACAAGAGAGAAGCTGAGCTCCGCTTCAACTTTGGTTGGTCTTCATGGTTAGAAGTATAATAGAGCAGCAGGGTCCAAGGTGCTTATTTCCAGTGGGAGTAGTAAGTGCATTAGTGTCATCTAGGATTAGTCTCCAAGTGGGAGATTGTTTAGTGTGGAGCCTAATTAGTCTCCGAGTGTGAGATTGTTGGTATGTGGTGACTGATTATGCTATACTATACACTATTCATGTATCCTCGCCGAGAACAAAAATTTCTTCTACTTTTTTCATTTTGTCATTGAAAAAAGAAAAAAAATGACTTTGTAGAATCCTAATTCTGGAAGCTTCTAAAATGCTTGTTATAAGTGCTTGCAGTTGAGATGGGAGTTGTAGTAAGGAATTATTCACAAGATTGTAATATGTTTTGCACTAGATAATAAAATCATCAGATGGCTATAGTTTTGTGGATGTAGCCTATATTGGGTGAACCATGTTAAATTCTCTATATTGTCTTATTTTTGCTATAATTTTTTGTATGCTTATTTCTTGTTTTATTGATAAAATCTATAATTAACTGTTAGATATCTACCTTTTAACCCTAACATTGTGAGGGTGAGAGCCATAGCGAGGAAGAGCCTGAAAATGGGGGGAAAAATTCCTTGGTAGAGCCACTTCACCATCAGCCCCATGAAGGCAACCAACCCTGAGAGGAAGTGGGAGAGGAAGGCACATGAGATAGAGTGTAAGGGGAATTTCCCTAGTGGTCCAAAAGCTCCTAAAGGTGAGAAAATTCAAGCACAACTTTGTTTTCTTGCACTTGAATATGTAAAATAACATTAGAGAAAATAATAGATTTAGAATATAAAGAAACAAATTTATCAATCTAGCTATGAGAAAATATGCAGGAATTTCTATCTTTCCAAATACTGAAGAAAATTACCACCTTGAAAGTGTTCCAAATCTGAGTATACTTTGCGGGGAGCTTGGGAGAATCCCCTAACAAAACCATATGCCAAGAATGGCTTTGGCCAAAATGGCCGATGTCATGAATCCAATTCCATAACTATTGAGCTTTGGTACAAAGCCATAAGAGATGCTTAAATGACTCAACTTTCCTACAAAATGGGTAACAAGGGTGTTGGATCCCCAAGTGAGAAAGTTGAGACCCGGCTGGTAAATCTTGGAAAAGAATACACCAAGCAAAGTGGGAAAGCTTTGGATCAACACTTGTAGACCATGTATCATAAAATATTGTGTCAAATAGACATTGAGGACTGGAGGTTCCATCTCTGGTTTAGGTTGCCAATCATGGGAAAATGAGGTGAAAGCCATTGATAACCAAGCTGAGGCTTGCAATTTTTAAAAGGAGTGTCTACATACCATTTCCAGTCTTTCCACTAAGGCTTGGTGGAATGAATACCCACCTTATGAAGCATATCAACCGGAATGAAACTCACCAGGCCATCATACGTTTCACAATCATGGTTTTGAAAACTAAACTGGGCATGAAAAGCATCCCATGAGAAAACACTCATGGTGGGTCTATGAAATAAATCTTGATGGGTATGGATACCCTTCTTGTGGAATATAAGGGCCTTAAGCCAAGGAAGCTTGGCCAACAACTAACTTGCACTGGAAAAAATATGAGACCACCAAATATTCTACTAATTGAATGAGAGCCCATCATGAAATCTAGTCCCAAACCAGTGGAGCCAAGGCTTGACCACCTCCTAGGCATGCCAAATGCTATTGGAAACAAAGGTACCCAAAACTTGAACTGGATCCCTCATAAAAAGAAGGGTTTGAAAGCCAATTCCCTTCCAAGAAGGTCTATGGGAAAGATAACCCATTTCAATACAATGCTTGAGGAGGATTTTCCAGGCCTCATTGCTAGTAAGAGATTTGGTAATCCATTTGACACACAGAGAAATTCCTTGCCATTGAGTGGAAAGAAGGCCAAGCCCACCAGAATCTCTTGGGAGGTAGCAAAACTCCTAGGAAACATAGTGAAATCCTTAGTAAGTCTCAAAAGAGGCCCAAAGAAAATCTCTGAGAAATTTTTGTAGCTTATCATAAGAGGCTTTGGAAGGAACCTAGCATGAGGAGTAATACACATGATTCATTACTAATATTTTGGAGCACAACTAAAATTTACCAGCCAGAGAGAGTAGCTTGGTAACCCATAAAGCTATTTTTTGCTCAATCTAAGATATGACTGCTTGTTAGAGATCACTAGAAGAGGCCTAAAATGTGAAAGGGATGCCAAGAAATCAAAATATTTCACCAGGTGCAACCCACTTCCACCCATATTGTTGAATCTAGAGAGGACTGGGAAGAACAAATTGTTTATAACACAAGATTTTGTGCCATTGAATGGTAGAAAGAGAGGCCAAGAAAATGGTCTCTAAACAACCAAGAGAAAATTTGACATTATTTTCTTCTTCCAACAAAGTAAGGAAGGAATCATTAGCAAAGTGGCCATTGACTAGTTGAGTTGGCGAATTCGAAAAGGAGATCCCTTGAACAATCCCTTGGGAAATAGAATGAGCAAGGAGATAGGAAAATCCCTCAACAACTAACACATAAAGTGAGGGGGCAAGTAGACAGCCTTGACGAATGGAGTGGAACAAACCAAAGGATTGGGACTGGTAGCCACTAATGGTGATGCAAGCTGAAGCTTCAAAGAGCAACATTTTCACAAATTGGATGAAATTTGGGCCAAATTCTAATGCAAAAATCATAGTTAAAATGAAGAGCCATTCTATGCGATTATAAGCTTTGGAAAAATCAATTTTGAGAAAAAATTGCCTTTTGATTAAAGCATCTTGCCCATTCCATGCCTTCCTATACAACAATTATGTTATCTAAGATGAACTTAGATTTAATAAAACTAGTCTATTCAGGGCGCACAATTTGAGGCAAAAGATGACAAATTTTTAAAGTAAGGGCTTTAGTAATGATTTTGTAGGAAACATTGAGGAGCGTGATGGGTCACCATGATGCAATATCAAATGCCAAAACCACACAAACTTAGGGTACATTTGACCCAAACTCATATGGAGAAGATCACTTACACAAATTCATCAAAAATCTAATTTTCGTTCAACATAATCCATTAATTTCATTCTTAAATCAACTAGGTTATCAACAAGCCAACTCACCACATCCATATACCAATCCATTATCAAACTCAAATCCACCATAAATAGTACCAAATAGACAGACACAACACAAAAAACCTGAAGGAAACTCTGATCATTCAACTTTTACCAATTTGTATATTCAAGTTACCAATTTTGCACCTTAAATTCATCATGGCTTAAACCCCAAACCACCAAAAACTATAATTAACCTCTTCCATTCCATTAGTGCATGTCACATCTCGAAATCTGATGCTGTTTTCTTTTGGTTTTGTGTGGATTTGTTATATGATCTGATGTGTGTGGTAGGGTAATAATTAATACTATGGTACTTTGGTGGGATAAAATATGAAAGTGTTTACGTTCAATTTAATGAAAAGTTGTTTAGTATTGAATGTGATTTACTTTGAAAATGAAGCAAAATAGAATAGAAATATTTGAATTAATGTATTATATCATTTTGATTTATATATTTATGAGATACTAATTTAGTTTATTGTTGTGTACCTGAGTGCACTTGAGATGTAGGTGGTTGAAGACCAAGGGTGTGATTAAGGAGAGGAGGTTAGCCTCTTGACAGAATAAAATAGGATGTCCTCTCAATCACACACAAGCACTTAGAATCATGTAGATTGCATTTAGGAATGATAATTTTAGTTTGACTTTTTTGATTATTCGCAAAATAATTAATGGTTAGTCAAATTAAATAAATAGTAAAATATAAGCATAATAAAGTAAAACAATTAATTTAAATTATAATTTAATTATAATTTTTTTTTTAAATGATTATGTAGGATAAAATCTGAGTGAGTATTCTATTTTTTTTAATTGTGTGTTAATTCTTTGAGATAATAGATTAACTTATAATTAAAAGATATTTATTTAATGATTAGATAAATATTTACCTTGTAATTTAAAATTAATTTTGATAAATATTTTCGAAAAGGGTTTTTGAGCAACTAAAATTGAAAATTCTTTATATTTTCATATGAGAATATGAAATTTAAAAAGATAAGTTATATTTTAATTTTATTTTAAAAATATTTTCAAGATTAGGTTTAGAAATAGAAAAAGGAAAACTTTATTAGGGAAAATAATTCCTGAGAGAGATAACGGTTCTTGTCTTACTTCTTGAAAATATACTCTGCAAAATAACTTTAATGACTATCAAGTAAAGGTTTTTCTTTCAAGAGTTTCAAGTTTAAAAATTAGTAAGGAAAGGAGTTAAGAAAGTAACAGGAAAAGGAGAGGAGAAGAAGAAGCTCTTCAGAAATCAAGTTCTAGAAGAATAAAGAGAGTATAATTTACTGGAGAGCAGCTACAACTGGAAGTGAAATATCTAGGTTTCTAATTTTTCTTCCCATAAATTTAACTCTCAAGTGTTTTGAAATATAATAGTATTGCTGAAAGAGTGAATCTCAAGCAATTGCTATGTGTAGTGTTTGCAACATTGTGAAATGTGTGGAAATTTTCCATTCTTTTGTATGCATTTGTAAAAATTTGCACAACTTCTATGTATAGATTACCCTATTACCATATTGGGGTTTCTTTCCTATGAGAATCTTTGTGTGTACATTGAATTTGATGGAATTCCTTTGAAGTAGAAATGTCTAAAATTGAATGAAAACTTTAAATGGGGAAAAGCATTATTTATTTTTCTTTTGAGAAACTTCCAGGATAGGATGTGGAAGGTGGATCCAAAGAGACGGTAGTTTTACCTTTTCTAAAACTATCATTTATTTTTATTTATGCTTGGCCAAGCACATGTACTAATTGAAATAGATGGAAATAAAAGCCCTGAAATAAATGTATGTAGGTCTCTGCCACCTCCTATTTGCAAGAAATATGTTATTCTCATGTTAGGAATGCATATAGGCATCAGGCTTGCATCGAGAGTTCCCTCTTACTTTATTGTTTTAGGTTGCTAGGGTCCTTGTGTAGGGCCAAGGATTTCTTCGAGTTAGGAAGAAACCTAGGGAAGTCATGTACTTCGTGGTTGGGCGGAAAAGGTTCAGGTTAATCACACTCTTGGCCCCAACTTGCAAGAATACCAGTGGTGTCACGACGGTTGAGGTTCAAAGTTTCTTATACTATAGATGTATTCATGTATTATTTTTGAAAGGCTTGCATAGCCCACTTGTAAATGTAACTTTATTTGACATTCATTGATGTAACATTGAAATAGATGTATTGAATGAAAGATATTAATGTAACATTGAAATAGATGCATTGAATGAAAGTTATTGATGTAACTTGAATGTAAAATGAAATGATGGAAACTCATTGAAATGATAATGAAATAGATATATATATATGTTGATGTAAAGATCATTGTTGTAACATTGATTTGGATATAATGTACTCTTTTGATACATGAAATGAAATTCAATACTACTTTTTCTTTTGAGCTCTTATGAATAGCTCTCGTTCTATGCATAAATTACTTTTACTTTACTTGGAATGTGAGAAATTTTTGGTATAACTTGTGGTTTTAAGAGTTTCATTTTTTGAGCTTTACATTTTGGTATCAGAGTAACAAGGTTCAACTCTAGGACCTATGCCTAATTATGCTTGATGTTATGTCTTGCCAGGGTAACTCCTAATGGATGTTAGATATTATCATTGGGAATGGGGAGGAGGATCTCGTGGTGATCCCAATGATAAGTTGGATCAGATCTTGGCCATCCTAAGTAGGCAAGAGGCCGAGATCGATAACCTTAAATAGACAAGACAGACTGGGCCAACAAGGTCTGATCCTAGAGAAAGTGAAAACAACATAAATGAACCAAATGGAGAAAACCCTGAAACTGAAAAGAATCAAATTAAGCTAATGAAGGTAGTTGAAGAATTGGGTAAGGACCTCAAGAAGGTCATGCCACCCAAGTTTGATGGTAAATCCTTTAAGGATGGGGCAAAAGCATGGATTATTGAAATGGAAAGGTACTTTTCCCTTCAAAACATGTCCGAGGAAACTAAGGCTAAATGGAGGTCCTACCAGCTCACAGGTGAAGCTGCTACATGGTGGGAGAATGAAAGGGCTGATAAATAGTTTTCTCCTGGTAAGGTAACATGGGAACAATTGTTGTAGACATTCAGAAAGAGGTGGCTTCCATAGTCCTACTTTGACAAGAAAATGATAGAATGTTAGATGCTCATTCAAGGAGGAATGACGTTGACACAATATTGGGAGAAATTCTCTCACTTGCTTAAGTACATACCTCAATACCAGCATGATGAGAGGTTTTGAATTCAAAAATTCATTTTGGGGCTTAGGCCTCAAATTGGAAATGAGGTAGAAATGCAAAGACCTGCTACCATGGATAAAGCCTTTGAATTGGCACTTATGTAGGAACATAAAATGCAACAGGTTGCAAACTACAAGAAAAGTAGGGAAGCTAAGTATGGCAATAAGAAGTCCCAAGGAAATTGCCAAGGTAACAGTAATCAAGGTAATCAGAGCAATCAAGGTAACTGAGGAAATTATAGCAGGTAGATCAAAATTTTAAAAAGGGGTGGTAGTCTTTAGGACCGTAATGATGGAAACCAAAATAATAATAAGAGGGCTAATTTCAATAAGAAGAACAACAATAATAGGAGATATTTTTTTGACAGGCCTAAGGCACCTTGTGGGGGTTGTTATACTTGTGGTGGTGAGCATTACACTAGTGTGTGCCCTCAGAGGGTGAACAGACAAAATAACAGGAATCAACATCATATCCATGCAGTAGTTGACAACTGCCAAGCAGATTATCAGGCTACTCCTATCCAGCTATCGGGTAAACTCTTTGGATGTCCTATCTCTATTTTGATTGATATTGGTGCCACTAATAGTTTTGTGGATCCTCATGTTGTATCTAAATTATCTGTTAGACTGAGCTATATGGAAAATTCATGGAAAGTTCAGTATGGGAACCGGGTAGAGAGGAAGGTAGAGAAATGTCTATTTTGCAACAAACTTGAACTTCCTAGCCTTAAAACACAAGTTAATTTATATGTAGCACCACATGAATCTTATGATTTAATTTTAGGGATAAATTGGCTCTCTAAACATAAAGCTCTTGTAGATTGCAAAGAGAAAACAATAAGGTGTCTTGATGATCAAGGAAACCTTGTGGAAATTTGTGGGGTAAAAAGGCCTCTGGAGCTTAGGCAAGTCTCCTCCACGCAGTTAAAGAAGGAAAGCTGAAAGGGATGCACTATCTATGCCAAGGACCTTGATGAGATAGAATTATCAGTTAATGACCATCCCATATAAAAGAATTCTAGGATGTTTTTCCTAATGAGCTGACTGAGCTACCGCCTAAGTGTGTATTTTATTTTTCTATTGATTTGCTACTGGGAGTGGAACCTCAGTCTAAAGTACCATACATGATGAACACCACAAAATTATTTGAGCTAAAGGCCCAATTGGAGGAATTGTTGAAACAGGGTTTCATTAGACCGAGTGTCTCTCCCTGGGGAGCTCCTATTATATTTGTGAAAAATAAGGATGGGACCTTGAGGTTATGCATTGATTAGAGGATGCTTAACAAGGTTACTATCAAGAAAAAATACATGCTTCCTTGTATTGATGATTTGTTTGATCAGTTAAAAGACGCCAAGGTATTCTCAAAAAATGATTTGAGATTGGGGTACCATCAGTTGAGGATAAGAGAGGAAGGTATTCACAATACTGCTTTCAAGACAAGATACATGCACTACGAATTCATAGTGCTACTGTCCAGGCTAACCAATGCCCCTACAACCTTCATGAATTTGATGAATAGTGTCTTTTGGGATTGTTTGGATAATTTTGTCTTAATCTTCCTTGATGATATCTTGATATATTCTAAGTTAGAGGAAGAGCATGATAAGCATTTGAGGATAGTTTTGTAGCGATTGAGAGAACATAAGTTATATGGGACGATGTCCGAATGTACCTTTTACCAATATGAAGTGCACTATTTGGGACACGTTATTTTAGTAGAAGGGATAGCCGTGGATCCAAATAAGATTAATTTAATCTTAGATTGGCCAGCACCACAGAATGTTTCTAAAGTCTAAAGTTTTATGGGGTTTGCAGGTTATTACAAGAGGTTTGTGCAAGGGTTCTCATCAATTGCAACACCCATTACCACACTTCAAAAGAAATGAAATAAATTTGAGTGGAGTGAGAGATGTGAAAAAGATTTTTAGAAGCTAAAAGAGAAACTCACTTTTGCACCTATTATGATTGTTCTTGATCCAAATGGTCATTTTACAGTGATTACTGATGCATCAGCAGAAGGTGTAGGAGCATTTCTCATGCATGAAGGAAAAGTGGTGGCATATGAATCAAGAAAGTTGAAACAACATGAGTTAAATTATGCACAACATGATTTAGAATTGGCAACCATAGTTCATGCCCTTCAGATGTGGAGACACTATCTCTTGGGAAAGCCCTTTGAATTAAAAACAAATCATGCTGGATTGCAGTACATCTTTACTCAACCCAACCTAAATGCTCGTCAGAGGCGATTGTTGGAATTTTTGAGTGAATATGACTTTGGAATATAGTATATTAAGGGGAAGGAAAATAAGGTAGCTGATGCCTTGAGCAGGAGAAGACATCTTGTAGCCATGGTTACAATAAGATCAAATTTCAGGCAATTGGTGATTCAAGCCTTACCAGGGGATGAGCATTATGAGAGGGAAAAATAATCCCTAGAGCAAGATCCTTTAGATGGCATATATGTTGGATATGTATTTGAGTACGATGGACTCTTGAGGTTCCAGGATCACATGTATATTCCTAACTCTGTAGGGTTGAGAGAGTTGGTACTTGAGGAATTCAATAATGCACCATATTCAGGGCACCCCGGTGTGACTAAAATGGTAGAGGGACTTAAGCCTTTATATTTCTGGCAGGACTCAAAAGAGATGTTATTGCATTTGTAGCCTGATGTTTGGAATTACGAGTTAAGGTTGAGCATGTACATCTGAAAGGACTATTATATCCTCATAGGGTGCCATAATATAAGTGGCAGGTGATAACTATGGACTTTAATCAAGGATTGCCGATGTCTAGGAATCGACATGATACCATCCTAGTTGTGGTGGAAAAATTGACTAAGGTAGCCCATTTAATTCCTAGAAATCTCAAGGATGGTTTGATGGTTTTGGTGAGGAAATTTGTACAAGAAATATTCCGACTGCACAAAGTGCCAAAAATGATCATTTCAGATCGTGACACTTAGATGACTTCAAAATTTTGGACTACTCCTGAATTCTTCCTTGGGAACCAAATTAAATTTTAGTTCTACATATCATCCTCAAACCGATGGTCAATCTAAGAGGGTGAACTAGATAGTGGAGGATCTCCTCTGAATGTATTTTACGAAACAACAACACAAATGGGAGGAGTATTTTCCTTTGGTGGAGTTTGCGTACAAAAACTCCTACCATGCCTCTTTGGGTATGACACCATTCGAGGCTCTGTATGGACGTAAATGTTGAACACCCATTAGTTGGGATAGGGTGGAGGACATGATTGTGATTGGTCCTAGAATGTTAAGGGAAATGGAAGATCAGATGAAGCTTATCAAAGAAAATCTAAAGCAAGCCTCAAATCGACAGAAGATTCTTGCAGATAAGAATAGGAAATTCAGGCAGTTTTCTGTGGGAGACAAGGTCTTTTTGAGAGTTCAGACACATAAGAGTTCAATCTCTTTTGGCAAGAACTCTAAGCTTTCCCCTAGGTTTGTTGGGCCCTTTGATGTCTTGGAGGTGGTTAATCCAGTTGCTTACAAGCTTGCTCTGCCACTGGCTCTATCCTGGATTCATAATGTTTTCCATGTCTCAGTGCTTAAGCCCTATCATCCAGATGTTTCTCATATCCTTGATTGGAATGCATTGCAAATACATGACCCAGGAGTGATGTAGGTGGAGCCCATCAGGATATTGGAAAATCACAACGTTAAGTTGTAGAATCGAGATATTATGCAGTATAGGGTCCAGTGGGACCAATATTCAGTGGATAATGCCACTTGGGAGAATGCCAAGGACATTGACATAACTTTTCCTCATTTGAGATCCTAGCATACTTTTCTTTTTTGCATATAGAGACTTACAATGCATTAACAATAGCTTGATTACTTTTGTTTTGATATTTACAAGAAGTTTATGCTATTTTAATAATTCAAACTTCACAAATTAACATTATCTATTTTATGCAATTTATAATTCAAATTCACATAAAATAGTTTAAATTTAATCCAATTAATTTAACTACTTTATAAAATAAATTTAATCACAAGAATTAAATTACTTTACAAAATAAATTTAATTTAAGTATTTAAATTAAATACAAAGCTTCTAACACATTAATCAAGATTAACTAAATAATCACTAAAAATCATTAAAAGCATTAATTTAACATTAATTTCCATAGAATAAACCTTGCAAAATAAATTAACAAGGAAAACATGGACAACATAATAACAAAGCATACCAAACAAAGACTGACAACACACTGTGGCTAGGGTTGTGGTTTGACAAGGAAATCTCGTTACTATCTCCCAATCAACAATACCATTGGGAAATGGACATGCTCAAACCTATGAATCTAGGTGGAGCCAATGTCCTATACCTGTTCACTCAAACATACAAATTAGAGTACACATTCATAATAGCTGAGGCGCTAGGAAAGGAACTCTAGCAATCGTATCTCATTCTCGTATGTCCCCATACGTTCAATGGTACGATGCTATCCTTTCCACCTATCCTCACAACATACCATTGCATCACTTAACTACCCAATAAATCTCTGCATCATAATAATAACAAAACAATGTGCATCATACCCACAAAAGTACCATCAAAAGCTCTTGTTCCATCTTCCTCTTCAGATTCCTTAGCTAGACTACCTACACTTCCCAAGTGAGAACGGAGGGGCACTACATTCTCCCCCCCTAAAACTTGACTTACTCCTGGAAGTCACAAGGCTCAAAATGGAAACATAAACACATTAGTCCCAAAATTTCTCTAAACTATAGTTAATGTACCTCTTCTTTCTAAATCATTACAATTAAAATCACTATCTGGCTACACTTTTGAAAATAATATCTTTCTAACCACCTTTATTTAGAAAATCCATACATTTCTTACAGTAAGATACTTGATTTTAACACTAATAAATATAGCAGGTACTCCAATTAACTCAAAATTTCATTACCAATACAAACATCTTCAAAATATCATACAAGGAAAACACATCATGTGCTTATTTGATATTCAAAAATACACACCATCTCATGTTTTCAGAAACATATAAAAGTATTCAATTCCAAATGCATTACCATTTCTTTTTCTTTACCTTTCACTTACAACTCTTCTTCCAGTACACTGAACATTAAGCAATCAATACAATATAATGCTACATTTCCATAAACATAACATAAATACACCCACAAACACACATTTTTATCCATTAACCATCATTGACAAACAAGACATTCCACTTCATTCATTTTACAACACTAAATATCACATCACAAGGCTACACAAGGGTCCATCTGGACATCGGAAAGAAACATACGAATCCATGAGCCAAGAGCCAATATCCATCTCACATAATCCATACCTCACACTCAGTGGCTTGATGGTGTTAGGCCACACACACATGGTGAGACCATCCAAGCAAGACCACAATGACCTATTTCTTGTTGTATAAGGTGGTTAGCCTCCAAGAGATAGTCATCACACATAGGTGGGTAGTGGGTCCTAACTGTATATCAGCCTCACATACCCCCATCCTCAAGGTTCCCCATGTCTACTTCCTCGTATACACTCACCAAGTCCACCTCATACGTCCTTGGAGAGGAATCACAATATGACACATGACCGACCTCAAAAATAACAAGGATAAACTAGTTTAGCCACTAAGGTCATAAATAAACATCAAATAAGATTCAATTTCAGCAATAAAGCAAGAAATGCATGCAATGTCAACGCTAAATCAACTGTAACCATAAGGGTTACGAGCAAATAAGATCACAAGGTGTGGCTAAACCATCACAATCAAATATAAATAAAGTGTCAGCCTTCACAATCAACATAAAATCATCAATAACCATAAAGAAAGCCCACAATATTCAAAATTGAACTATACAACACTGTGTGAGTAGATACTAGTCACCAAACGAGGAAGGAGGGAACAATATCTAGCTATAACAATAGCCCACATGTGGTGCGGAGTGAGCATGCCTTCCACATGTCTCAGAGGGTGCTCCTCGGCTACACCCTACATCACGTCATCATGTGACATGGTCATACACCAACCGAAGAAGGAACACATTAGTCATATGCTACATGGCAATGTGTCTGTGGCTTAGCAAAAGTAGGCACACACAAAACACACCCCGCATAGCGATACCTCATGGAGAAGGCACACACAGGTACTCACCATAGCCAGAGGTATACATGGCTAGGACATACCCATATGCTAACTGACCCAAATACTGTCAAAGCAACCATGGGTATCCCTCTACAAGTGTGTGAGGCCCCATAACACTCATCACACAAGTAGGCTATCATAACACAATCTCATAGTGCACCTTCATGTGTCTATGCACGTGGCATCATGTCCTTGAGCCCAACTCACATGGCATCATCACTAGCACTGTGTTAGAACATTAGTGGGGTGTGACATTGTATTTATTGCATCATGTCAAAACATGTGCAGATATAGTATATACAATGCATATATGAGTATATCAATATGGGGCTATTCGAGCTTCACCTCTCATATGAATGAGGTAGAATCGCTAATGCCAACACAACATCCCTATGAGTGGCTAGGCATAAAATAACAAACCAATGTTGTTGTACTCAAAACTGTGGGGATTAGGCTAACACATATGGATCAAGTACCTTGTTCCATCATAAGGGAAAGTAGTGGGCACGTTTCCTCAGGATTGGTTGAGCTAAGATAACTCTGCGTCGCAATGTGCGTACACTACATACTCCTCCCAAGAAACTTTGTGGCTGCTACTATCCCTTCACGGATTGAGGGGCTAGAGAAGCAAAAGAAAAGAATCTATGAAACTATCTTTTGGCTACTCATATATATATAGATTTTCAATCAGGTAACAAACATACCAACACACAAAATGGTATGGTTAATCCCACACCAAATACAACATATTTCGTATGGATGGGTACATTGTATCACCATCCCATTGGACCACAAAGCAAGTACGGGGTATTCACAACACTCAACTAGTTCACAATCATTGGTTTCTCACATTTACAAGGGGGAAAACAATTACATACTCAATTCCATAAGTATATTTACTTCCATAATCCATGTGATTCATATCATTACATATATTCATTACTCATCCTTAGCTTTTCTTGCAATACACCCAATGCAAATCCACATTTCACTATTCAAAATAGAAAAGCATTTATCTTTTATACAAGAGTGGTTAAAACTCCACACAAATCCATGTCATAAATACATACTAACATATTTAAAATAGAGCATCCCATATTCATTTCTAACATAATTAACAACTATTTAGTCATCTATAACTGGAAGAATAGAAGGAGAGAAGATGAACATCTCTTTTCTACCTCTAGGGTAACTAGGTTGACCCTAAACATAAACCACTCAGTTTAGTCAAGGAAAATAGAGAAAAGAATACACACATAAGAGTACAAACAACAAAGACAGCCTAATGGGCTCATGTGAAACCAAAGTTCCCAATGTTAGAACTTGGGCTTTGATACCATGTGTAATGCCCCGCCACGTAATTTTAAATAATGACGCAAACACAACGAAAGCAAGGCAATTTTTTAAAACACAAAAGCCTTACAAATTTACAAAATAATTAAAAGCTTCTACACAAATTATAAATTCTTTTGTACATGCAATCTTTCTAAATTGCAAAACAATTAAAATAATTAAAGGAACCTGTATCCGAAAGCTTGAGGAAGTGATGTTGATATAAAGCTTCATCTATAGAATCCAATTTTTCCAAAGCTTCCTCCAAGAATTCACTTTTTCTAAAAGAAGAAAACCAAAAACTAGAACCCAGAAAACTTCCCGAGAACCTTTTTTTTCAATTTTTTCAACAACTCCAAAATATCTTTTCTATTCCTGTGAAGTAACTTCTTACCTCACTCAGTTATTGCGAATATTCTCTCCAAGAATAATTTCTCAACAAGAGTGTTTAATTAGTTTTCTAACACACATGTAAAAATTAAAATATCTTTCAATCAACTCAGATATTTCCCTTTTGATATTTACAAGAAATTTATGCTATTTTAATAATTCAAACTTCACAAATTAACATTATCTATTTTATGCAATTTATAATTCAAATTCACATAATAATTTCTAATTTAAATTTAATCCAATTAATTTAATTACTTTATAAAATAAATTTAAGATTCACAAGAATTAAATTACTTTACAAAATAAATTAAATTTAATTAATTAAATTAAATACAAAGCTTCTAACACATTAATAAAGATTAACTAAATAATCACTAAAAATCATTAAAAGCATTAATTTAACATTAATTTCCATAGAATAAACCTTGCAAAAATAAATTAACAACAAGGCAAACATGGACAACATAACAACAAAGCATACCAAACAAAGACTGACGACACACTGTGGCTAGGGTTGTGGTTTGACAAGGAAATCTCATTACTATCTCCCAATCAAAAATACCATTGGGCAATGGACATGCTCAAACCTGTGAATTCAGGTGGAGCCAATGTCCTGTACCTTTTCACTCAAACATACAAATTAGAGTACACATTCATAATAGTCGAGGCGCTAGGAAAGGAACTCTAGCAATCATATCTCATTCTCATATGTCCCCATACGTTCAATGGAATGATGTCACCCTTTCCACCTATCCTCACAACATACCACTGCATCACTTAACTACCCAATAAAAATTTGCATCATAATAATAACAAAACAATGTGCATCATACCCACAAAAGTACCATCAAAAGCTCTTGTTCCATCTTCCTCTTCAGATTCCTTAGCTAGACTACCTACACATCCCAAGTGAGAACGGAGGGGCACTACATTTCACAGGCAACACCCAGGCTATCCACACAGGCCGTGGCCCCAATAGGGTACGACTATGTATAAACAACCTCCCATATGCCTTGTCTGCATTGTTATTAACACTGCGATTTCATTTTTTTTAAATACTTAGATTTTTAGATTTTAAAATATATAATATTTATTATATATATATAAATATGTATTAATTTATATATATATATATATGTATATATATATGTATATATATATATGTATATATATATGTATATATATATATGTATATATGTATATATGTATATATATATATTTAAATATATGTTTTATTATATTTAGGAAATTATAATTGATATTAAATATTTAAATAAAATATACATATATTTAAATATATTTTTATAATTAGATGCATGCAAATGGATTATTTTTAGAATGTTATAATCTAAAAGAGAAAATTGATTTTAAAATAGATGTAATTGGGAAATTGATTTAAATATTTAGATTTAATTTCGTTATTATCTGTAAATGATATTGATTTAAATTAGATTAATTTAAGCAATGTATTATTGTTTTCAAAATTGGATTTACGAAATCCTAATGGTAGATTCATATCTTGCTTGAATTTACCTATTTAAATTGTGATTTCTTCTATTTACTTTTTGGGGAAAATTAGATTGTTGTACTTATAAGTCTTCCAGATGTTATTTTATGAGGGGTTATTGTGAGTTATAATTCAACCCTTTATTTTTCCTTTGGTAGTGCACTTGATTGTTCAGTTAATCACCCAATTACTACAAATGGGGATGAGTTGTCTCTTGCATCATGGTTGGTATCTATTATCGATATTTGTGCACCCTATATACCCTTGAGTATTGGTTTAGATCCTTATGTTGTTGGTAGGAGAGTGGTCCTCAGTTGGGGGTCTGGCACACAAAGGGACACCAGGGTAACCCATAGAAAATTATGTGTGACACTCCTCCTATGACAATAGTTTAACTGTTAAGTTGATGTACTTAATTCTTTTATTCTGGAAGCAATCTAACCATCGTGCTGTGTATTGTACTTGTGTAGTTTAGTCTTGAGTTTTTCTGTGTCTAGAGGTAGTTAGTTTTGTCTAGGGAGCCCTTTTACTATCTCCTAGAATGGGGGGTGGGCCTTCGGGTACCACTTGGTTGGGTGGAATGTGCACCTTACATCATTAGGTTCCCATTTTATGTTCGTGATGGTGGGATCTTCTACATTGGAGAGCTTGCATGTACCATTTGTTCTGCACTATTCCTTATGTTCTTCTTTGTATCAGTGGATATTTGTATATGTATTACTCCTCATTTGTATTTGAGGAGGATTTATGTATCATGTAATTTTAACTTTAATGTATGAACTTCCTCATCTTGGAAATGAACTTTGTAATTACTTTATGGAAAGAATGCAAGCTATAAACCACTCCTTTATGTACTTTGTATCTTATGAGATGAAATAAATGCTTTAGATGTAAGTAATTTAATTTCATGAGTAATACTTATATGCTATGGTTAGTTTAATTTTGTATATGGGATTCAAATGTATTGCATTGTCATGTACTTTAGATCTAATGTATGTGTTAAGTGTAGTTCACATTACATGTTATAATTACACTTAAAAAAAAAAAATTGCTTTGCTTCCATTGTGTTTGTCTCATTCTTTAAGGTTACATGGCGGGGCATTACATTTAGTGTAATCATCTTTTCCGCTTTGAGGTTTGTGAGGTCTGCAAATAGAACTTCGTGTGTTCTATTGACTTTGTCCAATGTTTCTTTATAAACAACAAGGACGTCACCTTGGAATGTGTCGCTAGCTTTTTTGCATTCAACTTTTCATTGTATATAGTCTTCTTGACTTTTGTTCTACAAACAACAAGAGATATGTAAAAGTTATATTTAGACAATGCAAAAATGCATGTCATAGGAAAATAGGATAGGCTATTTACCATTTGCTTGTGTCTTCCTCCATTTCTTGTTGTTGTTGTTGTGGTCTTTTTTGTTTGTTCCATGATTTTCCTGCAAGTTACTAATTTAGTATTGCAAAATTTATTGGAAATTCTTTTAGCGATAAATGCTTATGTATGCTATCATGTTGAACTAATTTAACTAGCATAGTGGAATTTTAGGAAAATAGGACAGTGATTAGTCCACTATGCCTCTGATCTATAAATATTGCATACAGTTTTCATTGAATTTGACTAGATGTGGTCAATCAACGACTTTTGTAGACTATGTGATTTGTTTAACAAAAAATGAATTGTGTTAGTTTGCATGAAATTTTCAAGTGTTGTTTTGCTTATGTTTTGCAAACACATGTCGACATTAAAGTCACCCACAATGTATAGTATATTTTTTGTACCTATGTATGCAACTATAGATTGTAGAATTGTGATTATTTCTTGAATAGAAGTATTGGGCCTTGCATAAAAATTATAGATATTAAGTTCATTAATGCTCTGTAGTATTGTGATTGTGATAGCTTCAATATTCATAGAGATGTGTTGTTTTGTTTTTGATCTAAAAACATATTTTTTTGGTAAATTTTGTTATGCCATGTATTATGTTCATACCAAAGATATTAAAATATTGCGATAATATACTAGGCTGGAAAGCTTGCACATGGACTTCTTGTAAACACAAAATGTCTGATTGCATTGTGTCATAGTCATTGACAATGTCATGTACATGTGGATGTAATGAACAAATGTTCAATGTGCATAGAAGCAATTGTGGTGCATCATGTGTACATGTAGCTTGGATATCAAGTTTTCACTATGCACTTGATTGCAGGCGATGCATCTCTTCATGTACCTTGTGCTTAACTTTGAAGTTTTTGACGGTTAAAGGTTTTAGCAAAAACAATGAGTCTATTGTCCTTGTTCGTGATAATGTTGTGTAAGTTAAGCCATGTTGTCTTATGCCTATTGGGTTAAAAGCCACAACTTGCATTGTTAGTCCTTATGATCGGTGAACTATTCTTGCACATGCTAGTTGTATTGGGAATTGTTTTCTAATTGTAATTTTCTTGTTTGTTCAAATCTTTCGAATATCTCTAGTAATGCGCAATATAGGAACCCATTCCTTTTCAATGAGATTAGTGTAATATTGTGCTAGTTTTGTGCATTGCTGCTGCCCAATTATTGTATCAGAAAATTTAAGCCAAACAATATCAATGTCATATGTTGTACATGCTTTAAATACTCCATCGGTCCCATTGACTAGGCATCTTGTGTATTATAGTTCCCTGCATAGATTTCAACAAGAATATCTTGTTTCAAGTATATTTGAGGTGGAAAAGTAGTTGTATGGCTATAGAGCCATATTGCATTATGGTTTTCCTCATACTTGTCTATTGCATTTAGCACTATAATTTCACTAGAAATAACCAATAGCATTTTATGATTATGCACCTCTACATCATCTTTCCTATAGAACATGTATGGAAGTGTTGGGTCTAAAGGTGCAGGATGAAAGCAAAGTTGGTTAAGATAGTCTATGCCATCATTTTTTTGTAAGCCTTTTTGTATCTTGCTGATAATTGCAATAAACTTTTCTTCCTTTTCTCTCATAGTTGTGACCAATGAGTATCATTTTACATGGTCTCTCCAAAAATTGTAGGGCATCAATTTAGTCACAGTGGATCTATTCTCAAATACAATGGAGTCAAGTATAGGTTACGCTTGGTAAAGATCACCACAAAAAAATGTATCAAGTTTTCCAAAGTACATTGTGGGCATTTGCATTATGTCCCATATTCGTCTATTAATGTAACGTAGAAATGCTGAGCCTACTAGTGAGATCTCGTCTATAAGGAGCACATGCAATTGATCATAGTGCTTCAACATATTATCCAATGCCTCATATGCTAAGGGAAGAAAATATGATGTATGAAATGGTATGTGAAATGCTAAATGTAATGTGACTCCACATAAGTTGTAAGTTGCTTTACCTGTATATGAAGTGAATAAGCCTTTTGGTTTGTCTAGATTGCTGTCAATTAATTGTATGACATTGTATAATTTGGTTTTATGCGTTGTATGTTTGGAAGGTCTGCTTGGATGTCATATTGTTTTGTTTGGCTAGTTTTCCTTAGTGTGAATGACTTATTGTTGCTGTTATCATCAAGGGACTCAACATCTTTAAGTTACTTTTCTATATCACCCCATGCAACACTTGTGTTCCGGGTGAACTTTGGATGGTTTTTTATAATGGTTTTTTCATGATGCATGTATGCATGTTCCCATGTGTCAAAGTTGTGTTTTAGTGTACTCTCGTTTATTGTAAATGGTACATAGAGCATCAATTGCTCTCTACAATGATTCTATAGGTCTAAGTGCTTGTTGAAGTTAATAAAGCGTATTACTCTTGGTTTAGTTCTTGGATTGATTGGAGTTCCATTTTTATTGTAGCTCGAAACAAATTCCGCAAGACATATGTCTATTAATGTTTGAGGACATATTAAATAATAGTCCACTATAGATTTTGAGAGAATGTTTTCTGAATCATCTGGTTCATTGTTTAACTATTTGACAAATTTTAGAATGAATGTATGGTCGCTATAGGACCGTGTGTCAATGAAAATGCATTTTCTTGAGTTGAAGTTTAGTAGAAGTGATAAAACAATGTGCACAACTTGTTGTGTTAACATTTGTTGCAAGTTCAATAATGCATTTCCAAGTTTACCAATCATTTTTATTGCATCAATATTTGTTTGCTGGTGGTCCTTATGTATTCTTATAAATGCATGTCATTGATTTATCTACTTTTGCAATGTAAGAGCTGCAGTACATTGCTGTAGCATATGCATTGAGCACAAACCGGGCATCTGTATTAGCCTTCCAAAGGTGTGGTATTGTCCTTGAGAAACTATTGTTCCATATTTCTGATGGTTTTCTTTCTAAAAAAAGTGTTGGCCTATTTATTGTAGAGCTCAAAGCTGTTATATAATCAGTTTCAGACATGTTTGTCATTTAAAAACATGTCTAAGGCATATTTATTGTCATAGTTTTCTTTTTGTAGTGTCAAGTACACGTTGACAACTCATTTGAAGTTATTGTTTTAGTCTTTTCTAGTATTGGTGAAAGTATTTGTGTCTTTCACATTGGTGGTAAAGGGAAATTGTATTTGCAAATTGTTTTCCTTGGTCTTCTGCATCTCTTTGTGTGGTGATTCCTTTGAAAACTAGCCAAGTTAGCTTGCAAATGATTAGTGCTACAAGTACATTTGTACTTGTTGACGAAAGCTATGATGTCTGTGTTATTGTTTTTTGTATAGATTGGTGCATTTTTTACCCATATTAGCTTATGATCATGTTCATTTCATTGATTTTGAAACTCAGTCATTGAAAAGTAATCAGTAACATTCCCAAACATGGAGTCATTTGTAAGCATCAACTTTTTCATTGCATTTATTCTATGTCTATAATATCGTACACAAGTAATAGGATCCTTCTTGATCAATTCAAATTTGTCAATGTTCATTTGAGCAATTGGTTCTTGTTGTTTTTGATCTAATTGATGTTGTTTGTGTAATTCTTGTAACATGTTTATTAAAGGATCCCAATTTTTTTTCAGCACTACTAAAAGTTAGGAAGAATGTTGGTGGTCCTAGCTGGCGTATCATTGCAAAGAAATTTTTCTTAAATTGCTGTGTATAATCTAGAGATATTCTTATGCTTTTGAAGTCAACATATCCAATATCTAATTTTAGAATTATTTCAAGGTTTGGTTTGTGTTTCACATCCTTTGCAAGTAGCTTACGTCCTTTAGTTGGCCCTTTCATATTCTTATGGACATTGTAGACAAGACTTGTAGTATTAGTATCTTGATAGTTTTGAAAAATATATTTGTCGTGTGATATGCAAATTTTCTGTTTGATTGTAAAACTTCCCAATGTGCGGTTTTGTGGTATATAAATTTTTTTAGTATGTCATTATCATGTGGCTTGCCAAAGAATAATGTTGGGAAATTCATTTCCTCAACATATTTGTCTTTAAAGATTCTAACAGGATAGTTTTGTCTTGCAGGTGCAACTTCAATGATTTTGTCTTGCATGCTATGTATACTTCTAGATTCTGTGAATCCATGTACCAAAGTTTCAGATGGATTCTCATGTTCCATGTCACTGTCTGACTCAGTTTCAATTGTGACAAGCCCAATATTTTCTTCAAGTTCATCATTGGTATGCAAAAAATGTTCCAAGTCTTTGTTTATTTAGACATTTTGCATTTTCTATAGTGTTATTTTTGAAAATTGGGCCAAAGCTTCCATGACGAGGTTGGGCCATACCATGCCATTTTGAAATGTAGTTTTGTATTCCAATCGTCTTTTGAGTGATACAACAATTGTTTGCGTGTTATTGGTTTATTGTGGTAATGCCCTTTGTATAATGCTAATATTAACAGGGACATTAATGATAGACCATGTTAGACCAATTTGAGATCTTTTGTACCCTAGTTCCCAAATTTGTGCAAATGCAATTCTAAGTGATACAAGTTGTTCCTCTAGTTGAGACAAAAGTTGGACATATGGAAATTATGGTTTATTACTTCGAATTTTTTGTGGTACAACATACTTTGGTATAATGAGTTGATTTAGTGTAGAATAGCATATATGGCATATGCAATCTATCAATGCTATGGATCTTGACTGTAGTAGTTCATAATATATTTCCTTTTTCTTTTCTTTGAATTTTCTAGTATCTTTGCTAAAACATAGCATTTGGCAGATTGTGCACGTGTATTTTGGTGTATCTTGAATTGTTGTTTCGTAAAGCTCTACCACCAATTTTTTTTTATCCTTATTTGATCTAATAGGTATAGGCTGGTTTTCTTTATTTTTATTTCTAATAAAGTGCTTAAGGTGCTGCAATCTTACAATAGAGTTGTGATTGAGATTCCCATGTTTGAGTGTATAAATAAAATTTCTCTTGCCACTCTCTAACTTTTTCTTTTTGTTAGAATTTGTGGTTTCATATTGTATATTGTTTCTAATTAGTTTTTAAAGTTGATTTAACCTAACTGGTTGTTGTAGGTATGTGCAAGATCATCATGGAAAAAACATTCCCTTAAGTGGTAAAAAATTTAGAAAAATTAGAGTTAGACAACTTGACATAAAAATTTGAATAAGTTATCTATATTATTTCAAAAATATGTAAGAATAGAATTTGTAGCAAATTGAATGTAGTTTCTAAACTACTAGGTTTATTTAAAAAAAATAAAAATCTATTTGGTAAAAATTTGAAATTTCAATGCAGTAGTACTTAAATTTGGGAAAAATAAAAGTAGGTGTCCGTCGACCACCCTAACCACAATAAAATGATAATTATTTTTTATAAGATTTTAGATATAAGTAGAGGACTCATGTCTTGATGTGATGCATATTTTTTGTAGTTTTTCCAAGTAAATAATTAATTATGATTTTTTATTACAACTTTTAAAAAATATAAAAACTCTATGTCTGACCACCTTAACTTGGTCAAAACTTCATGAAATTAATTTTTTAATCCTATAGTATGCGAAGCATAAAATGTGACGCATGTTTTGGATTCAAAAAATGTGATACCATTTGAAAGCTATAGATGTTTTTCAATCACTATCAATTAGGACTTTAGTCATAATTCAAATAGAAAATGAATAATAATTATTTATTAAATTCAAAGTAAGCATAATTTATATTGGTGGAAATATGAGAATCTCCTTTAAAACCTTTTTTGTTTCACCAATTTTGGGTAAAAAAAAGTCGTTATCCACATACCCTACACATACCCATCATATCACCACTTTTTGGCCCATCATGATCCTGCACATACCCTTGTGCATTTGGATTTTGTGGCTAAATTCTTAGCAGCGGTTCGAAATTCCCACTTTGGGGGTTGTATCATGGAACATAATGGAATATTTTGGTAAATTGGGCACATTGTTAAAGTGCAAGTACTTTATCCCTAATGTTGTTGACCAAACACATATCTATATATTTAGCCACTTTGATAGCCACTGAATAGAAAATACGTCTCCCTACAGGCCACTTTCGTTGCTTGCGGCTTGTGGCCTTGTGGGGAGTTGCATCCTGTGTAGATATGTGTTCTGGTCATGCACTTTGTGCAATCTATAGAGACTTTCAGGGTTTCGTACAAGGTCATATGATCTAATTGCATCTTTATCTTTTTTTGCTAAAGAAGCCAAAAAGTAATCTACTGCTCCTCTCCGTAGCTCAACTGATGTATAATTGTTTAATAGTGTTTGTAACGAATCAAACAAGCAGTCTCCAAAATTGTACTTAAATGTACCTACTTTACATAGTCAATTTTCTTTTAGTACATTGTCTATATTATAGACTTGTAAGCACTTTGCATATTCATATCTATCAATGTCTATTGTTTCCATACTTTGATATCTTGTTTCTATTCAGAAATCATATAGTACTAGATTGTTGGGTGAAACCACAATAGTGGTTTACAATTGAATTGAGGAAGGAAAATCCATTTTTTTGAGATTTCACTAGCTAGGGGGGTTCATTCGAACTAGCATGTTCGAACGAACCCCTCTAGGTGTTCAGGTAAACCCTATGGTTCGCCCGAACCACCGGTTTGTGAGAACTAACTTAAATTCAACAAAAAAAATATTTTAAGGGGTTCGTTCGAACCCCTGTTCGAACGAATCCCTTTGAATTAGGGCTTTTTAAAAATCATGATCCATCACTGTTAAACGAACTGACACTGAACATTCTGAGCACGACGAATGTGAATAGAGAGCTTCATCCGAACGACGAACGACAAGTGCTTGAAACTTCTATCAACATGGACCACCATCTCAACGTGCACCACCATATCAATTTGACCTCCATAGCTTGAACTAGGTTGGTATTATTTGTTCCAGAATCTGTTGATTTAAAATTGCATTTTTTTAAACATTTGTAGACCCTAAATGGATTCCATGAGACCAAATTTTTCATTTAAAATGAAGGAAAATTCCATGAGACCAAAATTTATCGTTTAAAATGAATATACCTTGTTTCAAAGCTCCCATTTTGGCTCACGAAGGGTGAAGGATGTGGAAGTTGGCTTTATAGATGCGAATTGCATTTGCTTGAAAGTTTCTAAAACCTTTTAAACAATACCCATTTTTTAAAATTTGGATTTACAACTGCCAATTACATTTGCTTGAAAGTTTCTAAAGCCTTTTAAACAAAACTATTTTGCAACAAAATTTGGATTTATAGCTACCAATTGCATTTGCTTGAAAGTTTCTAAAGCCTTTTAAACAAAACCATTTTGCAAAATTTGGCTTTACAGCTGCCAATTGCATTTGCTTGAAAGTTTCTAAAGCCTTTTAAACAATATTCATTTTATAAAATTTGGATTTACAACTACCAATTGCATTTTCTTGAAAGTTTCTAAAGCCTTTTAAACAAACCCATTTTGCAACAAAATTTGGATTTACAGCTGCCAATTGCATTTTATTGAAAGTTTCTAAAGCCTTTTAAACAAACCCATTTTGTAAAATTTGGCTTTACAACTGCCAATTGCATTTGCTTGAAAGTATTTAAAGCCTTTTAAACAATACCCATTTTGTAAAATTTGGATTTACAACTACCAATTGCATTTGCTTGAAAGTTTCTAATGCCTTTTAAACAAACCCATTTTGCAAAATTTGGGTTTATAGTTGCCTTTTAAACTTTCCTCTTCTCAAGATAAGGTAAGTTTTAACTTATAAAATGTGGTAACTCGGATATTTTCCTCACCAAAATATCTCTCCAAATTTAAATCTAAATGCGCATCCAAAAAAATACAAATTCATAACTAAATTTAATTAAAAAAGTGGACCATCTATTGCCTTCTATAAACTTCTCGAAGATGTCATTCCCATAAATGATAAATTAAAAGTTAAGTTATATTTGCACAAGATGTCATATTTGCATAAATCCATCAATTTTTTTTTTTTAACTAATTTTAAGCACTCAAACAAATACATATATATGAATATACTCCACTTATAAATTCTTGGAATATATCAATCCATCACAATTAAAATCTTAGACATCATGCAAAAGTGGACCATCTATGGCCTTCTATAAACTTCTTCAAGATGTCATTCCCATAAATGAACATGTTATAGTAATAAATATTAAAATTTTAAATCTATGAAAATATATAACCAAATGATCCTTAGTTTTCATATATCATTTATGATGAGAATGCTGAATATTATGATTTTTTAGGCCAATCTTTAGGCACTAATTCACCATTGTTAAAATGATCCTTAGTTTATTCATTGTTTTTTTCAGGATTATAAACTTTTACAATTTCTATTAAACCAAACTCAAAATAATGGTATAGATTAAGATTCTTGTAATTATCCTACATTTGGGTTGTGTTTGATTAGATTTACTATCATATTTAGAAGTTGTATTTTGTTATTATATATTTAAATTTAACATATATAAAATGTATGGTTGGATTAGTAAGATGTTTATAACAAGTATACAATATGAAGTCAAACTTTATTCGATTGATTCTTAATAAATTAGGAATAAGGATTAAATTTATAGTTTTATGCAATCTATAAGTATAAATAGTTTGATGGTAGAAACTTTATACATATAAAAATATGATAAATGTGTAATTATTTTGCTTTCCAATCTATAAATTTTTGATGTGCTTGGCTATGTAATTGAGATGATTCACTCATAATGTAATGATAAAATTCATCCTCATATGGAGGATTTTATATGATCTTCCATTAAATTCATCCTCTTTATGAGATTCTTATGGAATATTGATATTCTAGTGTGAATTCTTAATTTTAGACATACTTAACTAGATAAATTTAGGTTCAATGAAGGCAATAGAATTTTTTTTTCACTTACATAATCCTATCTTGAAGTTCATTTATGTTAAAAACTATTAAATTAGATTATTTTTATCTCCAATTATTTCAAATAATTTTACACTAATCTTTGTTTTTTAGATTACTCCTCCTTGATCTAGCTATACAATTTTCTTATTCTTTCTTTCATTGTTTCATTTAAAATTTGAACCATTTAAGGATGCTATGTTATAGATTATAGTTGTCTTCCAATTCTTTATAAATTGTTCAACCCTCTTATGGTCTAAATAATTTTACATTCAACAACCATGTCTAAAGTACATTATATACCCAACCTCTTCCCCTATTTAACACACTCATAAACCTTGTTACTAATCTCATTCGAAGAGGTGGAACAACCAATCTTAGAGGGATCCTCATCCATAGGAGAGACAAGGGAGCCATCAATCTAGGCTCTAGTACTATTCTAGAAATAGTAGAACTAGAAGCTAGAATCCTAATAGTGATAGCCTTTGGATAATACACAAGTTTTCCTTTTGAAGGGATTGGGGAACACTTATTGGATGGGTTTTATTTCCCCTTCACCATATTTTGATTAGGATTAAGAATTGAAATAATAAAATTCTCAAATTGGTATAAGAAAAAAATAAGCCCTTGGTGGAGGGGAGCTCATTTTTTTCCCATGTGCAACTCTAATAATAGATTTTTTAAATTACATGAGCAAATGAAAAGGGAAGCTAACAAGTCACATGCATCTAAGATTATTTATAAGATAAAAGTGATAGGATAAAAAACATTTATAGTTTCCTTCTAGGATGAAATAAATAATCAAGTAGAAACATTTATATATACTTGTGAGGAAATCATCTATATGTTCCTTCCTCTTGTATTTACTTTCTTTATGAGACTTCAAGCCCTTCATGAATAAACCACTTGTAGTAGAAATACCTTCCTCAATGGCTTTAAAGGCTAACCTTCTTACTTTTTAACCAAAATTTTAATAATAACATTCAATTTTGTGTAATTTATGGAGCACTATTATCATTTTAATTCAAAATAATGTAAGAAATTTATATAAATCTAAAAATTAAAAAATCCTAATTTTTTTGATAAAGAAATAGAGATGGATGGCGTTCGCGTGCTCTGTAAGCCAAGCTAGGGCGACCATGCCCTAGCTCGTTCTTTATGTGTTGCTCGCTTCTATGTTGTGGGGGGGGGGTTTTGAAGCTATCGGGGTTGTATTGGTGGGGTTTTTTCTTTTTCTGGAGGCCTTCTTGCTGCCATTTGGGTGGCTTGTGGGTGGAAGGGTTTTGATCCTTCCCTTGGGGTCTTTTCTTTTTTTCCATTTCTTGCAAAAGTGTCTTGGGGGTTTGCATGCCTGCTGGGGATCTTGTTTTTTGCTATGCCAGGTGGGGAAACATCTGGGGCTAGCCCCAAATTGGATTTTCGATCAGCATTTGGTTCGAAGCCTTCGACGCATGGAGTGAATGTTTTTGATAATATGGTATTTTATTTAGAGATGGAGATGAATGATCTAGGATCGGTTAGTGGTTCTCGAATAACGAAGATTAATGGGTGTTTGGAAAGATGCAAAGAGTGATCAAAGTTGATTATCCCGATGGAAATGCTTGCAGATGATATTGAATACTATTCAAGGCACTCTTTTTATTGCAAGTTCATGGGTTTGAGAGTCTCGTTGCAATTTTTGGAATCCTGGGCTCAGTGGACTTGGATGCCGAAGGGGGAGATGGAGATTAGGCTCCTTGCAAACAACTTTTTTATGGTCTCTTTTGACTACATGGCAGATCAGAATAAGGTCTTCGAGGGTGGCCCCTATTTTTATAACCAGGTGGGTTTGTTTATCAAGCCATGGCATGCTGGCTTCAACCCGACTGAGGCAATACTGTGTCAGATCCCAGTTTGGGTTCGGTTGCTGTGGTTTCTAGTTGAGTGTTGGCGGGATGATGTGTTGCATTTGGTGGCTTCAATGCTTGGTAAACCTATTGGGTCTTCACAACAGACACAATATAAAAAGGTAATGGATTTTGCTCGTATCTATGTAGAAATTGATTTAAGCAAGCCACTGCCAGATTCTATTGAAGTTAGTGCTGGATCATATACTTGGGTGCAACAGCTAGATTATGAAACCCTACCTTTTTGGTGTCGTCTTTGTCATGAATATGGTCACTTGTAGCGTAGGTTCCCTAGGGCTAAGCCTGTGGAGCCCCAACCTTCTCAACCTTCTCGTAATCCACCTAGGATTGATAATGGTAAGGAGCCTATTCTAGGTGATGGTAATGGAGATGATGGTTATGTCCTTGTCAAGGCTCGTAATAGGAATCGGGGCCAAAAGCGGACCTTGAGGGAGAGGCAGGATGATGGAACTTTTAATAGGTTTGAGGTGCTAGATGATCTCAGCCAGGAGGAAGTGAATCCAGGGTTGCTAAACTTGGATCAAGGAACTTTGGGTATAGGATAGGATGGGCCACCATTGGAGGCCATGCAGGTTGTGCAGGAGATTAGGGTTGGGCAGATGGATACAGATCAACAATTGATTGTCCAGACTGAACAAGAATCTTCTATTGGATCTTCAAAGAGTGGTGGAGGTGGTTCCCCATTGCCCCTGAAAGGAGGCAAGGATGTGGGGAAGAGCTCTTTGGCCTACTCTCGTTTGGGTATTCAGCAAAATGAACTGAAGAAAGGGGTTGGTGACAAGACTTCCAAGCTGGGAAGGAAAAAGGATATGGAGAAAATTAAATTAATTGGGGAAACTTTGGTGGAGTCGGGGTCAGTCAAGACTTTGGATTCACATTTTTCATGCCCCCAGAAATGATTGTTCTCTCATGGAATGTAAGGGGCTTGAACAGTGGCCCTCGAAAAAAAGCTATTCATGATTTGGTTAGGAATCATTCTTCGGATGTTCTTTTTCTTCAGGAGACTAAATTATCTATAGATAATATGTTGGCCATGGCTCCTAAGTTGTGGAAATATGGTGAATACCAGTGTGTGGGGGCTCTTGGTGCTTCTGGAGGGGTGGATTTCTTTTGGAACCCTTAGAAGATTTTCCCTCTCTGGTGGATGTCCTCTAGATCCTCTATATCCCTAGTCGCCTCTTGGTATGAGATTGGTGAGTGTATTCTCCTCTCTAATGTGTATGCTCCTGTTGAATTTCTGGGTAAACAAATTCTATGGTCCCATCTTCATTTTTTTCGTAGCTTAACTCCTTACCATCCGTGGGTTATGGCTGGTGATTTTAATGCTATTGTGGAGTTGTCTGAGAAAAGAGGTGGAATTCCTAGGTTGGAGCCTTCTGCTTTGTTATTCAGAGATAGCATTTCTGAATTAAATCTTATTGATGTTCTGCCAAGTAATGGTCACTTCACTTGGAATAATAGGAGAATTGGTGAGAGTTGTGTTGCTGAGAGGCTGGATCGATTCTTGGTTTCCTGTTACTGGGTTCGAGACTTATGGTCCACTCGATCTGAAATTCTTGATTGGAGAGGTTCTGATCATTGGCCTATTAAGCTTAGTATTATCTCTACTCGGGGGCCTTGTTCTCCCTCATTCAAGTTCTAGCTTATGTGGTTACGGGATCCTACTCTTCATGAACATGTGGCTGAGTGGTGGCGGATTGGTAGACCAACTTTTGGTACGACAATGTTCACATTCTCCAAGATCCTTCGATTTGTCAAATATCAGCTTAAAAGGTGGAATTGGTGATGTTTTGGTAATATCTTTCATGCCAAGGTTGCTGCCCAGGAGGAGTTGAATAATATTACGTAGTTGATTCGTGAGAATGGGGCCTCTGAGGATCTTCTAAGGGAGGAGGCTAAGACTCTGAAAGTGGTTGAGGAATTTGAATTGTGGGAAGAAATCTATTGGAAGCAAAAGGCCCAGGTTGAATGGTTATAGGAAGGTGATAAAAAAACTGCCTTCTTCTTCAATTCTGTGAAGGACAGGAGGCATGGTAATTCCATTCCTATTCTGGTGAATGATAGGGGTGAACGTCTTGCCTCATTTCAGGAAATCTCTGCTGAGGCATCTCAGTATTTTGCTACTTTATTTAGGGAGGATTCATGAGGGGGCTCTGTTGAGGAAGCACAGGTTCTTTCTTGTATTCCTCAGTTGGTCTCCAGGGAGGCGAATGAGTATCTGATGAAAGATATATCTCTTGATGAGCTGGAGGGGATTGTGCTTCAGATGAACAGGGGTAAAGCTCCTGGTCCCGATGGTTTCCTGATTGAAATTTTTTCAGGAATTCTGGGATATCATAAAGTTGGGTCTTCTGGCGGTTGTCCTTGAGTCCCAGAGGAATAAACAGATGCTTTGTGCTCTGAATTCCACCTTCCTTGCTCTCATACCCAAGTGTGAGGGGGCTGATAGGTTATCTCAGTTCTGACCTATCTCTCTTTGCAATGTGGCTTATAAAATCATTTCAAATTTATTGGCTGAGAGATTGAAGAAGTGGCTTAAAGTGCTGATTTCAGAGGAACAAAGTGGATTTGTGGCGGGTCGACAGATTCTTGATAGGGTTGTCATTGCTACCGAGACCATCCACTCTATGGACAACTCCCACGAGAAGGCTATGTTCATTAAGCTAGATATGGCTAAGGCTTATGACAGGGTTAGATGGTCTTTTTTGCAGAAGATCCTTGTTTCTTTTAGTTTTGGTGAGGAGTGGATCCAATGGGTCATGAGTTGTGTCACGTCTGTTTCCTTCTCAGTTTTGATAAATGGAGATAATTCTAAACTTT
Organism: Sequoia sempervirens; assembly: GCA_007258455.2. Lineage (NCBI taxonomy): Eukaryota > Viridiplantae > Streptophyta > Pinopsida > Cupressales > Cupressaceae > Sequoia > Sequoia sempervirens. Next base: position 6,874 of record VDFB02051946.1, on the reverse strand, counting down.
TTGGTGCCTCAAGGGGTTTGCGCCGAGGGGATCCTCTTTCTTCGTATCTTTTTCTGCTTCTTGTGGAAGGCCTTGGACATTTGATGAAAAGAAGGGTGGAGCTTGGAATCATTTAGGGTTGGCGATGGGGTGGAGACTTGCCTCCGCAATCTCATTTGTAGTTTGTTGATGATACTACCCTGATGGGGATGGCTACTATTAGGGAAGCTACTAACTTGAGGCAGGTGTTGGACATATATCTTGTTGCTTCAGGACAATTGATTAGTGAGGAGAAGTGTTCCATATTCTTCTTCAATATGCCGACCCCCATATAGAGAAGAATTGCTAATATCTTGAGGTTTCAGATAGGGGTTCTCCCTTTGACGTATTTGGGTTTCCCAATTTCTGTTCACCATCTTCCCAAGGGTTCTTGGCAGAATATTATTGATAAGCTTCATGCAAAAGTTAATCATTGGACCCATAGATGGTTGTTTTTTGCGGGGTGGGTTTAGCTTCTCAAGTCGGTGGTGCAGGCTCTCCCTACCTACAAATGTATGCTTTAGGTGGCTCCGATGGGTTTTCTGAGGGAGTTGAATTCTCTTAAAAGGTAGTTCTTATGGGTGGGAAGTTTGTCATCTTCCAAGTGGAGCCTGGTCAGGTGGGATGTTGTGTGTAGCCCAAAGAAATTTGGTGGTCTTGGTCTTTGACAGTCTACGTTATTCGAAGTGGCTGTGGCTACTAAGCTATTTTGGAGATGGTGTGTGGAACAAGATCAGTTGTGGGCCAGGATATTATCTCATAAGTATTTCCCAGGGATTCCACGGAAGGATCTCCCTTGTTACCCTCTTGAGGGGAAAGGTTCAGTGATTTGGAATACTCTTCAGAAGGGTGCAAAGCTTATCAAGGAAGGTTTATTTTGGATTTGTAGACGGGGAACTGAAGCTCTCTTCTGGTTGGATTCTTGGGATGGATTTCCTCCACTTACTTCTTAGTTCCCCAACCTACTTCCTTTGTGCCAAATATTTCTCGAGGTTGGCTGAGCTAGGGTGAGTGACTTCAAGTCTGGTGCTTCTTTTGGTCAGTTGGAGGTAGCTCATTGGAAGGATCTCGCAGAGTGGCCAGATTTGGGACTTGTGGAAGAAAGTGCTGAGCTTCACAAGATTTTTCATAGTAGGAGTTGTAGTTCTCTTTTGGAAGAGGATATTCTTGCTTGGACCCATAATTCTAAGGGGGTTTACTCTATTGCTTCTGGTTATCAGGTGTTATTGGCTCAGAAGCTAACTAGGGCAGAGGTTCATTGGTGGAAAAGGGTGTGGAATAGACTCTCGTGGCCTAAATGCAACTGCTTTGTTTGGAATTTGGCTTGGAATAGGTGCTTGACCTAGGATAACATTCATAAACAAGGATTTCAAGGACCTTCAATTTGTGTTTTGTGTGGAGGAGCGGAAGAGGATTCTTCGCATTTGTTCTTATGGTGTCCCTTTGTTGTGTAGCTTTGGCATTGGTGGTGGGAGGTGTGGAAGCTTCCTTGTATTCATGCGTGCTCTTTAGTTGAATTCTGGGATAGTATGGGAAGACCTCCTTCTATGGCTTCCTTTTTACAGGAAGTTTGGTTCGTGGGCCCTACATTTCTACTTTGGCAGATTTGGCTAGAGCGGAACCACCAAATTTTTCGTGATCAGAAGTTGGTGGGTCGGCAAGTTTATATGCGTATGCTATGAATGGTGTAGGAGTCAGTTTTAGCTAAATGTGATGTGGTTTTCCCCTTGGAGAGAGGTGATGCTGAGTTGGTGGCCAGACTGGGTCTTCAAGAAATTCATTCATCTTTTGTCAGTTCCAGGAACTGTAGGCATGGGAAAAAGAGGGTTCAACGGGTTGGAAGGTGGTTACCTCCTCCCAATGGATTTTTAAAGATCAATACTAATGGTTCTTCTAGGGGAAATCCTGGGCCTGCTGGAATTGGTGGGGTTAGCAGGGACTTAGCTGGGTTGGTGATTTTTCTGTTCTCTATACATGAGGGGGTGAAGATTGTTAACTTCATGGAGGGTCTGGCGATTCTTCATGCTATTAAGAGGGCCCTTGCTTTGGGATGGAGAAATGTTATATGTGAAGCTGATTCATAGATTTTGATTATTCTCTTGAATGAGTGAAAGATATCTGATATAAATTAGCAGTTGGCTTCGGTGGTTCAGCAGATTCTTCAGGTTAGTTCTCAGATGGAGGTGGCATCCTTTGTTCACATCCCGAGGGAGTGGAATCATGCTGCTGACTGTTTGGCCAAATGGGCCTCTGAGCATGATAGTGGTTGGAAGGTTGAGGATTGGGATTAGGTTAACCCTGAGCTAAATTTGGATTTGGAACAGTTCTTGGAGGAGGATAGGAGGATACATGGGGATAGTTGATGTGGTTTTATGCTGTGGGGTTTTCGCCTTGTTTTCTGGGGCTGGGTCCCTTGGATATTATTGTAATGCTCTTTTCTGATTTCTAATAAAGTTTTTACCCCTTTGTTTTCAAAAATAAATAAATAAATAAATAAATCCTAAAATAATAGTTTTAAATTAATTGAAAACATGGTTGGACCCCTCTAATTTTGTGGAACTATTTCTTAAAAGATATTTTAGTTGAATTTTATATAATAGGCAAAGGAAGCCACATATGGCATTAAGACCTTCCTCAATGGTCTTTAAGTTAGGAAATTTTTAATTTCATTCATAGGTCTTGAGGTATTTTAAACAAAATTTATGTTTGGAAAAAGGTTTTTGTTACAAACTCCCCAAAATATTAATGTTATATGTTTATGCTATTAACACATGAAATTTTGGGCCTTAAAATAGCCACATCATCCCCATATTTTAATACAAATGAGACATTGGGGCTTTATGTCACTTATAATAGATAGATACTATTCTTAAATTATTTGATATAGCTCCATTTAGATCAATCCATATATCCTAATTTCTATCAAATCATAGGGTGTCAATTTCAATAATTACACAATGAAGCACATACGATTTTTCATTTGCTAGCAAAGCATTATCTTATTATGCCATTAAAATAAAATATAGGTCTTCAATACTTTTCATATTTATTTTCCATCATTATATTGAACCTTATAAGGGACATCTTCATTGGTAATCATCTAATGCATAAAGACAAATAATGTCAAACTTAAGCCCTTAATTTTATAAATAACTTAAAATAATTTATAACATGGGTAAAAACTAGAGTCAATCACATAATCTATCACATACTTATCAATCAAATTTGATATCATGTCTATCATTCTAATGACTAGCTTCCAAATAAAAGCATCCTTCTAAATAAATTAAAGTTCTCAATTATGGTTACATGTTACCAATTTTACTTCTTGTAAAATAATATAATCAATCTAGACTCATAAGATCTTCTAAACATACAATCAATAGCTCTCTTGCTAAAAGATTCTTTACCTTTTATATTTAAACTATTAAAATTCATAATTAACCATGGTAACACTTAATATAGTCTATTAATAAAAATATAAAGCCTTCAATTCTTTCCTCTTTTGGGAGACTTGGATCTACAACCAATTATGTGCATCATTCCATCTTCCTTCAATGATTTGGAACATCAAGGATTGATCATTTTGCATCATTATACAAAGATAGTCCATTATATCTAGTTGTAGAATTTGTATAGGCAACTTTTTAATTTAAAAAAATGTAAGAATTGATTTATTTTACTATAATATCTAAGAAATTTATAAAAATAAGAGTAATAAATAACTATTAATATTATCTAAATGAGTAAATATAACCATATTTTCATATGGAGGATTTTATATCATCTATAAGATTTGAGGTAATAGAAAAAATATGTACAAAGATTAAATCTTCATTTTCTCCTATTCTTTCATTATTTATTTCTTTTTGTACTAGGGTTAAATCTTCATCTAGGTTTGTTGTGTACTTATAAGAAACCTTTGTTCCTTAGTATCATGTTCTTGTACATTGTATGATAACTTTCATGATAAATATTATGTGCATGTGTCCCTTCCTCGTATCAAATTTTCTTTATGGATATGAGGAAGTTTATTTCTAATTTTTTGGTTTCCTCCTTATCAAAATACTACTCCAATAATTTAGAAATCATATTTACAAGCTTATCATCTCTCTCATTTTCTTCTCTTATTTGTACCTTCAATAATGACTAAATTGATTTTACATGACCACAAATGTTAAGTAATGATGCTTTCCCTTTATTACTAGTTGTAGGAAATAACTCTTAGATGCAACCTTTATCAAGATTTTTAAAGTCTTTAATGACACATTTTGTACTAGAGTGCACACTTGTAAATTTAAATTTTAGAATTGTTTTAGATTATGTTTTGTGTGTAATCTAGTAATTTGAATGTTTTGATTATTAAAAACTATGATAGTTGTTGAATGTTTTTTTGTTGATGGTATGAAAATATTATTGATGAATAGATGAATTATTAGAACTATTTTAGATTTCTATTCCCTATATCTAGATATATTATTTACCAAGGTCTCATTGCTCCTTTAGGTGTACATACATATATAACATGGAAAATGTAGATGTTCCACCTCTAGAATATTTGTTTACAAATACCACTAATGAGATTAAGAAATTGAGAGACTCATTAGCACAGGGTGCAAACCCAGGGATACATTTTGAACCATACATGTCAATATTACATAGTCTAGAAAAACTAAGAGATGAACTTGAGAGGACTAGTGCATTTTCCCTAGATACAGTAGCTACTATTCTTTCCCGCATGTGGGAAGAAGTACATGGTGAGGTTCCCCTTAAACAAATAGTGTGACCAAAAGAAATGATAAAAAACACTTGTTTTCCATTTTATCAAAATGTACGTAAGGTTAGGGGATACCAGGTCACTAGATGTGTCGATTGTGCTATGGCCTCATTAATCTACCCATGATTTATCACAACACATGGTCAATACCCAAACAATGACCAGATTCCATTATACTTTGTTTGGCAGTTGTATGCTAAGGTCCATTTGGGCCTCAAAGTCAACTACCTAGACATTCCACCATATGCTGGTCAAGGGTGTGGCGGGATTGCCGATAGGCTCACCTATTGTCGAGCAGATAGACCAACCCCAGTGTTTGGTCGCGCCCACAAAAAGATATGAAAATCACAGTAAAACCTTTCCTAGGAATTGGACATTCTAGCAGGTGACTAATATCTCTTTATGGACGTTCATTTACTTGTCAAACCAGGGAACGTATACTTTGAATGGCACAGCACAATATATGCACTAAGAACTAGTTTCGATCACAACTTAACAGAAATAAATACTTGGAAGGAATTCTATCTACGCTACAGAAAGGTAATGCAAAGTTCTTTTAACTCAACCATGATCTGACTAAAATAGAAACCATAACAACTACGACTGAAACACAAACCATGAACTGGCCTTATGCTGTAGGAACAGGCACAGGGATGGATTCCCGATGCTGCAGGAGTAATACAAGACTGAGTTTGTATGAAAACTTCAAAAATGAAAGCTAGCTGATGATCAACAGAAAATAACAGCTAACTAACTAGCTACAGATACTTACTAAGTGGGCCCCCTTAGCAAGCATCTACTGGTTATGCAAGTGCTGAACTCAGAACTTCATCAAACTTTATTCATGAAAACTCTATCTCTGGTCATATAGATTCTGCTTTTCATTCTTACATGATATCTGCTATATCCCTATCACTATGCTTCTATTTTACTGTTAACTATTATCTCCCTTTTTTCACTCGCACAGGAGGAGTACCTTATTTAAAAATAGGAGAACAACTAACTAACTAACCCTATCAAAGAAAGACGTGGAAGTAAAGTGTATCGCAGAATCAAGGAACAAACTTCATAAATGAATTTATAGGTTCAACTCGATTCATAGAGAATCTAGCGCTCCACTCTTTCCAGATTGACTGTCATTAAAAATCTTTCCCAATGGTTTCGGTCAAAGAGTCTTCGCCAAAGCTTCCTCGAAGTTGTGCAGGAAATAGATTTTACTGCAAGGCCGAGATCGGCTGTGCTTGACTCGATCATACTTTCTTCAACAACCTGCGAAACACAAGGTAACAGATGTGAAAGAAAAGGCGCATGGCACATACACAATATCTGTTCATTAATCACATATTTAAATCTATTTCATCATTCAAAAACTACATGTGATATACCAGTCATTTAGGGAGTCAACGGGGTAATAAATGTAGTCAAGACAACACAATAGGCTGTAGGAACATGAAAGTGTTTTGCTACAGGATATCCCCATAAAAGGTTTCAAAAGAGTTTTAAACAACCACAAATAACAAAAGTAAAGGCATTAAAAGTTCATCATAATATCCAAACTATGAGCACATTTTGGGCTCATCATTCTGCCCCCTACTTAGCCCAATGCTGGTCCTCCAGCATTAACTTTCCTGGTGGTTTCTCTGAAATCAATGGTTGCGGCATGAATCTGAAATGGAGTTCCAAACCTGTAATAAAATCCTCTGAAAGTCTACCATCTCTCATACCTACGATATTCTGAATCATCATTAATATTTGTAGCCTAGTAAGGATAGAGGGGCCACATTAGTACAGGAGGTCTGAATGTCAATGGCAACCACAGTTCAAATCTCTTTTGAAGTCCCAACTGTATATATCTACTTGATCATTTAAGAGCTGCTGTGAAATTTAGGGGACTATGAGGTTCAAACCTTCTTAGCCCAATAGTTAATCTTTCCCACCTTTTCTCACTTCTGGTGAATGACAGTCTCCAAAATGAATATGACTGTGCCTGAAATTCATCATATACCTGTTTCCTGAGATCAAATATTTTCTCTCTGGCTGTATTATTATTAATGCCATATGTCAGAGTAAACCAAGTTT
>VDFB02051944.1:0-17871 GCA_007258455.2 Sequoia sempervirens | reverse complement strand
GAAAATGCAGAGAAAAAACAAAAAGAAAGTAAAGATATAGTGCTGCCAGCTCGTAGAAGCCAACGCATAAAGGATGTGTTTGAAGTGAAATCTGGGGAGACCAGTATTGATCTACCTACTCATGCCACACCTGATATGGCCAAGGAGCATGAAGTTTTGGTTAATGAAAGTCACGAAGAAAGTCTGCTTGCATCTGATGTGCCTCAGAGTGCACCTGTTGCATCTACAAATTTTGATGGAATTAGTGGATCAGCTAGAAATATTGGTAGTGGTTCAACAGAAGATGTGTCTGCTTTTGTTAAAAGACAAAGATTGAGTCAAGATTTATACAGATCTACAAAGAGGAATGCAAAAGAAAGAATATTAGAAGGGAAGAAGCCATTCTTGGTTGAGGTATCAAGAGATGGTGAACCCATTGAGAAAAATGTTGCACGGTGGGCCTCGAAGTTGGGCGTAAGATGTAGTGCCCATTTGGATATTTGCAAATCAAATTTTGTACAACAAGATCCACGAAATGTGGAATATGTTATACAAAAAATGGAAAATGCCTTTGACACTATTGGTGGACAAATCTCCAAAAAATATTACAAGCACAAGATGAGACTTCTGATGAACAATTTTAGATACAATTGCAGAAAAATAATCATGGAGGGAAACAAGAGGTTAGACTCCACTCTATCTCCCAAACAGTGGGAGGCATTAAAAGAAAGTATGCGTTTTGAAGAATATTTGACAAAGAGTAATAGAGGCAAGAGAGCAAGAGATAATGTGAGGGCTAAATATACATTTGGCTGAGGTGGGTTGCAGGCCAAAATTGACAAATTTGGAGTAAGTGTATGGATTTTTGGTTCTATTTACATCGTGTTATTTAATTCAATTTTTATTGAACTGACTATATGTTGAAATTTACATTGTTTTTTAGGTGGAAAACAATAATAGAGAAGCAGGAGTAGAAGATATTGTCAATTATATGGCAACACTAGATCGTACTAAATCCAAGAGTAGTATGAATTGGAAATCTAGTTCATCAACAGAGATTTCAGAGCCATTTGTTGAATGCCCAGTAAGAGCCTCTCCAAATCATGTCAACTCAAATGAAGAGTACCAACATTTAATGAGTTGCTTACATGGTCTCACCGAGAAAGTTTCACAGTTGGCTGCCTCTGTTAAGCCTATAGTTTCTGCATAGAATGACCATAATTCCATAGATTCAGATCAGGTAAGAGGCTATTCCTCAATATTTTGATTCTCAACTAATCATTTTTTTGCATACTCTTTCTCTATTGTTGTTTTTTCTTTGTTGAGCTCTTCATAATTGTCTTACTCTATATGTTTTTATAGTTGTAGAACAATTATATGAAAGCAGAACGAAAAGGAAAAGAACCTGTCAATAGAGCTCTCAGCAAAGCTACACAACTTCAGGACAATGTTGACAATGATTATGCTGAATTAAAGGAGTATGTGCATGATATTGAGGTGAGTTCTATGAAACCTTTAAATTAATTTTTAATTTTGGCTGCTTTGGGTTTGAGCATAGGTCACAACCAGGATTGTATATCAGATTCATTTATGATTGCTTTTAAATCTAAAATGTTTGGTATGTGAAATGAGTGCATTTTAAGCATCTAAAATATTGTTTTTTGGTTCTGGTATTTTCCTTGGTTGCTTATAAATGATAGGGAAAAACCTTTAGGAAAAATAGTTTTAGGGAAACATGTACTTAAAGCTGTAGCACTTGAACATAGAAATGTGTAAAAGTTTAAATAACCCCCCTGATTCTATTGGCAACCTGTCACAGCTGCAACACTTGAACATAGAAGACTGTAGAGGTTTAAATAACCTTCCTAATTCCATTGGCAACCTATCACATCTGCAACACTTGAAAATCGAAATTACAGGCATAAATTTTGTGCTTTACATTTTGATTTTCCTACATGATAGAGAGAAATCTGGTGGTCAGATCTAGATTATATGGGAATCTACAGCCCATTGTGAATTGTATAATGAAGAAAAAACAAGTTTGTTGTATCTTCCAAGTATCTGTACAGTTTTACTCCAAGTTTTACACATACAAATGTACAAACTACAAAAAACTTTAAATTTAGGTATTTCATCAAGCAATGGACAAGTGACATGGACAATCAAATGAGAATTTGGGAACCTCTAATACATCCTAAGTTTGCTTGATGGTAAAGGCACAAGTAAATCATAATGGTCACATTAAATTTAGAGGGTTTTACAATTGTACACCTCAAAACAATGTAGGGTATATGGAAAAATAATCCCCTCATTAATGTCTTGCACCAGGGGGTCTCATAAACCAAATTAGTGTCTCTTAGAGGTGAGATAGTCCTTTACAAATAAAAAGCATGGCTACTGCTCCTATTTTTACATGATACAGTCATGATTTCAAAAGTAGAAATAGTCCTTTACAAATAACATCAGAGGAAGTACAAAACTCCCACATAATGTCAGCATGCCTCACCAGCCTAAAGTGGGGGATTCAAGAATGAGTTGTTGAATCAACTGCAAATTTAGTGTCCAAAAGACCATAAATTCTTTTGGGATTCAACATAAAATAAATCAAGCTCACAAAAAAAATTACAATTCATGTGCTTTGCTGCAATATTATTATTATTTTTAAATATAGACCATAGAAATAAACCTACTGGATCAAAAAAATTGAATTAATCTCCTAGAGTCGTGTACAAGACAAATCAAAATCCTATGGAGCAATTTGCACAATCCAAGAACTCAGAGTCCTCTTGGTCTCAACATTGTTCACAAATGCTAATTCATACATACTACAAATATTTAACACAACATTCTCATTCAATGTAAGAACAGGCACCCTCTCAAGTGCATTCTCTAGAACTTTAATGGATCCAAGCAAATCTCTAGAATACATCAGATAGAGAGCCTTGTTATTAGTGGCTATAACATCACCTAGATCTCGATCCAACACTTCTTCATACTCTCTGACCATTGCTGTGTAATCCTTTTCAACCAAATACTGAAGAGCTTTATTACGGTGAATCATATTTTTAAGCACTTCTGAGCTTGATGAAAATGGCACTTGACCGTTGTCCACAATAGCCTCAATTCTAGAAAACATAGTCTTGGCACCATTCAAATCACCCAGCTGCAGCTAAAGATAGCCAACCCTTGAGAGCAAGAAGGGATCCAATGGTTTTTCCTTGAGCAGCCTCTCAAGCCACTTCATGCTTGTCACGTAATCTTTCTAGCTTAGATGATGCCTCAGAATTGAGTTTATAACAAGCTCTTCTCTCCGCTGCCACCGTCTGAGACTTGCCCCTAGAGCAGAAAAATTAAACTGAACTTGAGTTGTAGACCCTGTGGATGTGTTTCCTGAGATAAACTCACCAAAATCCTCATTCAAACTATTTGAATGATGATCACGAAAACCATGACCACTACCGTGTCCCACAGGCTGCCCATTTGTCTGATTCCGAGCACCAATATCCACAGTGGGAGTTTTGTACTTCCTCTGATGTTATTTTTAAAGGAATATTTCTACTTTCGAAATCATGACTGTATCATGTAAAAATAGGAGCAGTGGAAATGGTTTTTATTAGTTTGGTGTGGGTTCGGTTCAACAATTCTTGCCAAGAAGAACATCATGTTGCTCCTCTAGAGTGTCCTTGATGAGTTGTTGAACATTCATGGAGGCATTGGGAGTCATCTTCTAAGAGTCAACCATCTCACCCCTACGACAACACTCATGCAGATAGTCTGGCTCACTGATATGGAACCAAGTTGTACTCCTTCCTTCTGCTGTTGTGAGTAAACATTGAGAGACATTACCAAGACTTGCTCAGATGCCACAAGCCTAAATTGGTGTAGGATGTCTTAAGCCAAAGATATGATCTAACACCAATGACCTGCACCACAGGGCTTGGGATGGGTGGCAATAAGGACAACATGATAATTTATTAGCTAATAACAATTGTATTTTCATCTAAGTACTAGGTGGTCTTCTCTAAGAATTCTGGTGAATGCTACTTTAACTTTTAATAATATCTATCTGAAAGTTCTTAGCAGAACATATTTGAGGATATGGGGTCTTTCCAATAGCATCATCTAGAAATAAAGCTTGGTCTATTTTTCTTTCACTTCAGTTTATGTTATTATTTGAGAGGTTGTTTTGAGGAATTAGAGATAAGTCAGTCTAACAATTCATTGTTGTCATTAACACATGAAAATGACACTCTATCTCCTTAGTCATACTTGTTTAGCAACAAAGAGTTTATAAACTTGCATTTTCTTGTATGCTTTTTATTCTTGGAGTTGTAATGAGTAATAACCTTAATGCAAGCTTGACGATGAAGAAAATTAGAGTAAAATCTTTGTAAGAAGTTGACTTGTTGCAGCTCATTATAGAAATATGAAAAAGTATAAAAGAACATATACATTCTCTCTCTTAATCTAGCACATTATATTCCTGTAAATCTCTCAACCTTAAGAAGCAAATCTGGGTCAAGACTTGGCTCATTTTAGTACACAATTGCATTTCATCACATGTGGATTTGTGATGATGCCAGTCTATAATACTGATAAATTACTTGTTTGCAGTCCAAAATGGAAGGCTCTGATACTAATTTTGTTATTAGTTGTTGCACTTACAGAGAGGTACAAATAGCCATTCCATGAACAAGGTGGTTGTGCAGCAAAAAGAGTAGCCTTTAGGGGTTGTATCCACAAGCCCATGGTTTGGAGTCTGGACATTCACATTAGGAATCTTCTTCTGTTCAAAAGTATTTATACCTTATAATACAGACATGTTCAGGGCTATTCAATACAAAGGTATGCATGTAGATTGATTGAATGGCGAGTTCTTCTTGTTGCTAAAAGCATAGACTTGGAGGGGACATTTCCATTTTTAGGACCAGATAGACTGCTCCATTTGACACATGAAAAAGGAAAAGGTGAAATTTTAAGGAAAAAAATGATAAAAAACTCAAAAATTTATAAGGGTTGTCATTGCAAATTCAGCCCATTTTATTTATTTTTAAATGTTTATGCTGCTTTTAGTTTGTCTAAGTTATTTTACTAGCTGTCCACCACAATTTTTTGTTGTCATCAAAATTGTGTTCCTACGTCTTGGAAACTCAGTGAAACACAAAAGATAACATGTGTTGACATGAACACAAATATTTATATGAGAAGCTCTTTTCAAGTGGAAAACTTAATGGAAAATATTTTGGCATTGCTTTATTTTCTTTTGGAATGCATTATGATGAAATTATAGGATGCTTTTACTTTAGCACATTTCCTCTATGATTTCTCTAATTGCTAGAGTGGACTTATTTTTCCTCAAACTCTCATTCTAAAAATGTTCAAGGTATTCTTAAACATCCATTATTCTCTCTTCATTTTCGAGAAGCCAATCATCACCATTTCATTGCTAAAGCCAATCAGCACCAACTCCAAGATGCTAAAGCACCAACTTCAGAATCATATAATTCTTAATACAAAACACATAACTTCTTCAACTTGCTCTCAAACACAACTGAATACTACTTCATTCTAATTATAATCTCAATCTAGAAACTACGTTGGCAATCTTGCAACTTGGAACTGCCATCCAAAAGAGACACCTACTTGTATTGTAGCACAAAGAAAAAAAGTAACTTCTTTATCTGATTTATACACCAAATAAAAATCTGCATCTCAGAATAAAAAGTTGGCTCCTTGTATAATATGAAAACCAGTTAAAAGAAAGCTTTGCATAGGCTTTCAATGAACACACAGGCATAACTGAATTATCTGCAATTATAGAAAGTTACGAATGCCAAATTTCTATGTGCCACGACTTACTAACCTCAGCCAATGAAAAGTCCAAAATATTTTCAACGCAGGAAGACAACTTAGAAACATAATGTAGATTGAAAACACTTGAATGGACAAACAAGTTTTTACCACAACCCTTTAGAATTCCTTATGACCTCTATCTCAATCGACTAATGAATGCACCCAAGGCTCCACTCAGAAGGAATATGAATCAGTTCTTCTCTAGACCATGAATGCATAGATGATTAATTGAACCTGTAGCTGAGATAAAAGCTGCTTTGCTTGTAGGTAGTGAGCATTGTCCTTCTTTTCCAGATCATCAGTTAGCCGCATTAAAAGAGTATACAAATTGGTACAAGTAGATGATAATTCTATTACAAAGGGAGAGAAGGTGTGAGCTAACGCAACCTGGCAATGAATCCTCCAAATGACTTTTAGAATGATAAGCCTACAAGAGTTGGAAATCACATTATGTAACACCAAGGATCCGAGGAGAGTCGATTTCCATGACCAAGGGAAGTGAAATAGGGCAGGCAAGGCTGAAAGAAGGGTAGTCCACAAATTTTTAGCATGGGGGCACAACCAGAAATAGTGTTTGAGAGTTTCAACCCTTCCACAAAAAGGACAAGGAGGAGGTGGGTTAATGAATTTGAGGTGAGCACCAACTGGAAATTTGGCATGCAAAAGTTTCCATGCTGTGAGTTGTGATTGTGCATCCGCTTTGGATTTCCAAATTTGCAAGCTAAGCTGATTCCACTTGGATCTTCTGAAGTTTCATCTCCAAACAAAGTTAAGTTGGTTTGAAAGAGACAAACCAGGAATCAATTGTTTATAAAGGATCTTGAGAGGAAAAGTTCAGATACCACTACCATTAGGCCACCTCCAATATTTAAAAAAACTAGAGTGACAGCTAGTGGCCATGAGGATAGAAAGGTTAGGAGGGACCATATTTTGGATTTCCAAAACAATGAGCTTGTCTTTATTATTGAGTTTGAAGCATATCTTGAGCTGCTGCCATGATTTCCATGTAAAACTAGTGGGATCCCATAGGTCACTGAACACTCAGATACCTTTCTTGAAAAGTCATTTAGCTTTCATCCTTGGAATCTTGGCAAGGGGCTGGTTATTAACTTGTATCAATCGATTCCACCAAATTGAGGAAGATACAAAACTGAGCCCATGGCTGAATGACTGGTTAGACCAAGATAGTTTTTGAGAAACCATTTGCCATGCTTTACAAATACAATTAAGCGGGGCAGATCCGTGGAGTTTGAAGTGATGTGCCAAGAGGATATTGTCAGTCCATTGAATGGAACTCCAAGCTTCGCCAGAGGTTGCTGTTTGTATATGGTATCTGATCAAAGATTTCCAAGTGGTGTTTCCATCCAAAGCTCTGCCTATCCATTTAGCTGAAAGACATATCCCTTGAATAAAAGGATCTATAATTCCTAATCCACCCTTATCCTTAGGAAGTATACAATGAGACCAAGAAGTGGCAGGCATACCTTTTTTATTTCCCCATTTAGACCAAATAAAGTTGCGAATAAGCTGGGTAAGCTGATTATAACAAGTTTTAGAAGGCAGCCAACATGAGGAGGTATAGACATGACTAGCTAAGAGGACTTTGTTGGCCACTTCTATACGCCCATCCATTGAGAGAAATTTATTTTTCCATCCGAGGAGCTTGACTTTAAACTTGTTAAAAAACCATCTCCACATATCTTTCAAGGAAACTCCCAGCCCAATAGGAATGCCTAAATATCGAGTAATGTCACCATGTTTGATCTCCTTCCATTCTTGGGGAATCCAAGGTGATCGGGGGTTGGGACTGATCATCCAAAATTCAGTTTTGTGCATTGCTAATTTGGAGCCTGAAACCTCACAAAAAAAATCAAGGATATCGAATAAATTATTAATGTCTTCAGTTGTATTTTGGATGAATAACCTTCTGAATGGGCTCGTCAAACTTCTCAGGATGCTTTGATTCTTAAGCTTAATTTTCATAAAGCTTATGATCGAATACGTTGGTCATTCATCCTCAAATGCTGCAATGGATGGGGTTTGGTCCTAACTTTTGTGCTCATGTTCAAATGCTATTCATGGATGCTAGTGCAAGAGTGGCTGTTAACGGAGTTTTATCCCCCCAATTCTTCCAAAATTCCATTCGTCAAGGCTGCCCTCTTGCCCCTTTTCTTTATGTTCTCACTGCTAATGCCCTTGGTTACCTCCTCTAACATGCACATTTAGATTCTCTTATTCATGGAATTTCACTTCCATGTAACTCTATGGCTCTCAATTCTGTTAAATGATATTATGTGTATAGAATATTTCCCATTTGCTTGATCTTAATTAAAAAAATTCAACTGTTAGAGAGTAAAACATGTAAATTGGTTGCCAGTTACAACCACAAGATTTGTTGATAATTTTATAGTAAACAATCTTATGTATTACTATTGAATTTTGGTTTGTTTAAGCAAGCTGAGGGAAAAGCCAACAGCTTGAGTAGGTCATAAATTATCATGTCTTGTAGCAAATTAGTTGGATTAATTGGTCTGGTTTAAATTTACTCTTAGAAGTCATACTGACTAGAGAGTGATCAATAATTGATTTCTTTGTGCCAGAACCAGATGACTTATCTATGGTTTTACTAAAACAATATTAATGGGTAATACTTTATTTATATAAATTAGCGAGAAATGTGTAGCCATAGACTGCTATGATAAAATTTATTCTCCGTAGCTATTGTTTTTCATCTCAATGCTATTTTGCATGAAAATTGAAATTGTGCTCCCTTAATTTCTCTTTTGCACAATATATTAACAAAAGATGGTTCAACTTCTAAATTACATAACATAAATTAACAAAAATATATGAAAACTTAAAAGGAGTGAAACTAAATCACTGCTATTGATTGATTGTTGTTAATTATCAATTTCCTTCATGCAACTACTCTCTGCAAAAGTGTTAAGTGTAATAGTACAAATTTTCTAGAAAAACCTGTGATAGAGATTTTTGAAATCATTAAGTATCTGTACAGTTTTACTCCAAGTTTTACACATGCAAATGTACAAACTACCAAAAACTTTAAATTTAGGTATTTCATCAAGCAAAGGACAAGTGACATGGACAATCAAATGAGAATTTGGGAACCTCTAATACATCCTAAGTTTGCTTGATGGTAAAGGCACGAGTTCATAATCAATAAGCACTTCATTTAACTACTTACAAACCTTTTACCTGCATTTAGTACTCCTCACATGCATTCACATCACTTCAAACATGTTTAAGTGTTTGAATGTGTGGTTCCAAATGCCACAAGTGGGGTATTTCTTTAGTCCTCAACATAGATGCTTCAATTGATACATGGTCAGTAATGTTGAGCCAAGAATTTCTAGATGGAAAAGTGAAATTTGTGGATACAAGTTTCATAGATTTTCACAAAGTAAAAAGAACTAACACATATATAAGAAGGAGATTTTGGTTGTTAAAAGAGGAATTGAAAATCTTAAAATATTCCTCAAGCCCAAACATTTTGCAAGCAAAACAAATAGTTAGCCAATAAGAAATTTGTTAAGGAAAAAAACAAGCATAGATTTAGCCCAAGGGAGAATTGCTGGATGGTATTTTGAGTTCCAGAGTTATAACTTTGATATACAATGGGTTAAATGGGAAAAGAATTCCCTTGCTGATGCTTTAACTAGAGATCTCAAAATTATTGAAGTCATCACAATAGATCCCACAGATTCACTTATTTGTCAAGTGAGATTCTAGTTATTCTATTAACCAATAGGTATGCTAATAGGTGGATCAAAATGATTAAAAAACTAAAAAGGGATACTTGGGAATATAATATAGAAAGACATCATTTCTATATTATGGATGCTCTAGACCTTTTGGAAGCACAAATTATCTCAGAAATGCTTTCTCATTTGATCTTGTGATCACACTTATCATCAAGCCAGTGGTTACCTAAGCATTGATCAAAAATTATAATTCTCTACTCAATCATAGTAGTAAATAGTTTTTATTTTGGTAGGTTTCCTTTTGAAAATTATGCAGATGCATATGGAGCTGTATTAGATGAAGAAATGGTTGATTTCCTCAATTTAATTAAGTTTGTAAAATTTAAAGTTTTTGGTAGTTTGTACATTTGCATATGTTATAGATCAAATATTATTAAGTTGCCCCATAAATATTATATTACTGGGCCCAACTTAAAATAATATTATCATTCATTTCCCTTGATTTAACCTTTAGCCTATGAGAAATGATGATATGCTAGAGGTCTCTCCAGTTCTAATTGGGAAAAGGGGACATGACAATAACTGATTGCATGACAACATAATTGACGAGTAATTGACTGATTTTTAACTATGATTGCACAACTAACTGCATGATTGCATGACTACATAACTGATGGGTAATTGATATGCTGCTAATGATGATTGCATAATTGGTGAAGACCTGGCTTATTTTTAATGTGCTGATAACAAACATCATTCTAATCAACAAGAGGTCGCAAACCACCTAGCTTGGTCTTTAAGTGACCCTGATTACAACTGATGTACTAAATAAGCCTGTAGGGCCATAGCAGCCTATAATAGTTTTAACTAGAGGGCTATGTTAATAGCCCAAAAGCAGACTGATTTTGAGAAACCTTATAGTTTTCAATCATTTTTCCAGTGTTAAATTTAGTTTCTTTGGTTAATGTACTTATTCTGTGGAATTTTATTGATTGTTACCATACTTTTGTGGAATTTTATTGATTGTGTATGCACAAGCAGGCTGATGAGAATGGGTTTGTAAAAAGATCAGCTGCTAGTATGTTGAGTGGAAAACAGTTTTCTTCTCCAAACACGGTGAGTTCTGTGATGACCTCAATGAACACATTTTATCGTATTTTCTGTGTTTTATGGTATTGAATATTAAATCTTACAATTTTTTATTTGTCTGAATGAGATATTGATTGAGTTGCATGTAGTTGTTGTAATCTAAAGATAAATATGTACAAGTTTATTAGTTTATGTTATTCATGCATAAAAATTTGTTGGAAGCCTTTATGCAAGTTTAGTAGGAACATGGATAATGTGTTATTTGTTGGAAGACTTTATATAAGTTTATGTTATAATGTGTTATTTTTTTCTTTTTGTAGGAATGTATTGATAAACTCAAAGAAGGAGATAAAGTTAAGGTGTTGGATCTATTAGATGGTGATGTTGTGGGCATTGGGCAGATTCACTCCCTATCTATTGTACATGGAGTCAACTTGAAAGGAGCAATGGATGCAAATGTAAACATTTTAAAGGTCACAAGTAACATACCCCTTGTTTATGAAGACAAAATAGATGGAGTTGTTCATTTGAAAGAGAAAGAAGGAACCTTCACACAGTGGCCACTAAAATATTTGCATAAAATGACATAGTTGAACATATTTATCATGTACTAGTTGCTAGACATCTTGGCTCACTATTTTATGCAATATTTTGAATATGTTGTTCAGGGATCTTAATTATCATGGTGTATTTGAAAGAGTTGGAAACTCTTAGACAACTTTGACATTTTTTATTATATTTATATATATACTCTTAGACACTTTACATTTTATAACTTGATATATATATTGATATATATTTGCATTAATTTTTTTTATTGTAGATTACCTTTATTTATCATGATGTTGAATCAATCTTTTAATTTTAGTATGTTGTAGCTTATACGTATATGCAATATTTTTATTTACTTTTATGTTTTAGTTCAAATTTAATATTATATTAGTTTTGCATTATAAAATTTATGGTATTTAATAAATTATTTATTTCGTGATTATATTACTACCAATTAATGAAAACTAGTAAATAAAATGACTGAATTAATGACTAAAGTAATGATTAAATTAATGACTAAATATGACTAAATGACTAAATAACTAAATATATGACTAAAGTAATGACTAAAATAATGACTAAATAAATGATTAAAGTAATGACTAAATTAATGACTAAATATATGACTAAATTAATGACTACATATATGACTAAAGTAATGACTAAATATATGACTAAATAAATGACTACCTTGACTAAATAAATGACCAGTTAACAACAATTAATGACTAAATTAATGATTAAATATATGACTAAATTAATGACTAAATATATGACTAAATAAATCACTACCATGACTAAATAAATGACCAGTTAATAACAATCAATGACTAAATTAACGATTAAATCAATGACTAAATTAATGACTAAATCAATGACTAAATTAACGACTAAATCAATGATGACTAAATCAATGACTAAATCAATGACCAAATTAATGACCAAATCAATGAGTACAAATCAATGACTAAATAAATGACTAAAATAGTTTAGTCATAAATTTGGTTGCGTTATAAATGACCGACAATAAACTATTAATGGTCACGTGACCAAAATTAGTCATTTATATGCAATTTTTAGTAGTTTATTTAGTCATATATTGTTGTTTGTGTACTAGTGTGTGTTGGGGCAGATTTAGGAGATCTCCACATTATCTAATTACAGGGAAATACATCATTTATTTATTTTTTAATTAAAATAAATTATTCTAAACCCTATATAGGATACATTGATACTTCAAAAGCCTATGAAGGAATTTGAGATTATGCAAATATATGTCAAGTAAATACCTAGATTACAAATAGTAGCGGGAACAATGTAAGATTTGTTGAGCAGAGCAGGAATGAGATAAGCAGCAATGAATCCTATGCCTCCTTTCATGCACATCTCATCACCATTCTCTGTCATTCTTTACGGAAACACTTCTCCATTGTGGCGGTCTATGCTTGAAAATAATGTTTTAACGAAGGTTTTAGAGTATGTTTATTAAAATGAAAAATCCATTCTGGTGGGCTACGCCTGAAAATAAGATTTTGAAAAAAAGTTTTAGAGTATGTTTATTAAAGTTTTAGAGTATTTTGGCGAGCTATATTTTTTATTCCTTAAATGATTTATTCAAATGGATTGTGACTAAATAAATGACTAACTATTTAGTCATTTTTATTTGTGTGACTAAATAATTTTTAATCAACGACCAAACTAGTAATTTATTTACTCATTTATAGCTGGGTTGCAAAAAATTAGTAGAATTTAGTCATTTTTAGTTGTTGTGACTAAAAGTTTTAGCCACCTAATCATTTATTTGCCAAATTCTACTAGTGTGTGCTTCCTTATGTGATTAGGGCTTTCTCAATGTTGAGGGCCCTAGGGATAAGCTTGTCATAAGAAGTGACACATTGCATTTTTAACTAAAAGGATAAATCCGTATTGACATTAGCAATGATGATTCCGACTTGTTGCTCCTTAGGAATGGGTCACTTGCTCTTAGTAGCTCGCTACCTCCATCGTTGTAGGAAGTTTGCAATCAAGTTCAAAATTCTGATTTTAGGAGTCTTAACGGTCGGAAATCATAGTAAAATTAGAATTTAATAAGTTTTAGAATTAGCATTTTAAAGTGTTTTTTGGGGTCATTAACTTCAGACTATCTTCTCTTTTGCAGGGGTGGTTGCATGCCAAATTTTTTTGGTGTAAAATATCAAAATTATTAGATTTTGTTACCTGTATATGAATAAAAATTATTGGAGTGTGAGTTTGATATTTTTTGAAGATCTAAATCGTTAAGCTTGGTAAATAAAAATCATGTCAGATAATATTAGTCCAGAACAAAATGAAGAGACACTTGATAGATTGTGGGCTAGATTGAAAAGAAAGAGTGATGGGAAATGTTATTGTCCTTGCAATAATTGCAAGGGCTTAAAGACGAGATGACTTTTAATCACAACAGCTAAGAAAGATTGTAGGCAGCATGGTCACGTTGAAGGGGGGCATGATTATCGTCCATTGGTAAGTTCATTATATGTGTTTATATTGATTGAATTTGTAAATGTTTATATCGTTTTAACATTATATATATATAATCACTTGATCATGATCATGGTTTATTTGTGTCTATCATTATTATAAAGGTGGGGCACCCTAGGGCAGATGATATGGATTATCACGGCCAAGAGAATGTGGTTTTGCAAGCAGATGAACATGGAGCTGTGAATATCGAAGTTGAAGTTAATGATCCTATGGAAGAAGATGATCATGCGCCAGAAAACACAATTGAAGATGATGGTACAAATACATTAATCCATGACATATTTAATGGTAGAGCTGATCATGATGATCTAGATGACTTTGATAATGTTCATGATTTACCTGTACTTGAGAAGGCATATGAGCTCCTTTATGAAGGCTCCCAAACAACTCTTCTCTCTGTTGTATTGTTGTTGTTGAACTTGAAGGTTATGAATAGTTTATCAAACATAGCAATCTCACGGATGTTAAGGTATGTCATATATGTTATCTTTATTCATCTATTTTAATTGTTGTTAGTTCATCACTAGTAAATAAAGGATGAAATATATACCATTAATATTCTTTATATTAACAAACTATTTTTTGTTGTAGATTGATTGGTGAATTTGTGTTACCACCATCAAATATTTTACCTCACTCATACCAAGATTTATCTGTCATTATGAAAGATATCATAATGGAGTATCAAGTAATATATGCATGTCCCAATGATCATATTATATATTATAAACAACAGCAATTTGCAATAGAATGCCCAGAATGTCATATCAGTAGATATCAAATAGATCAACTAAAAAAAAAGGTGTCTCGCAAGGTTCTTCGTTATATTCTCATTATTCCACGTATGCAACAGTTATTTAGGTGCGAAAGCTTAGCACAATTTATGGATTACCATGCACAGAATAGAAGTGGAGATGACATTCTTTGAATGCCTACAGATGGTTCTGCATTTAGGGACATGGAGGAAAAATGGCCACACTTTAAAGAAGAACCTCATAATCTTAGGCTTTCATTGGGAGCAAACAGTGTCAATCCATTTGGAGAGCTGAGATCTATTTACTCGATGTGGCCTATTTTTGTTTTCAACAATAACATTCATCCATGGATGTTAATAAAGAGGGAGCACATAATGTTGTCAATGATTGTTCCAGGTATTTGTTTACATCAATTTTCTTTAACGTAGTAGCATCTCATTTATCTTATTTGTTGCATAATGACATATTTTTTTCATTTAATAGTCATGTTTATTAATTTATATATATTGCAGTAAAATGGTTATAATAATTATGTAGTGTTTATGTTCATTCAACTAGGTAAGTACCTAGTTAAAGATACAAATGTATATATCGAGCCTCTTATCGACGAGTTACTAAAGTTATGGAATGGTGTCACTATGTATGGCGTTAATTTGATGAAGTAGATATCATGCATGTTTTAAAATAATCTATTCATTATATATAATTATAAAAATTGGCATATTTAATCCAATTATATATGATCTTGCAGATCTTCAAACAAAGGGGAAATTTGTATGTCCAATTTGTGGTCCAAAGATGAAATCTCGTGGTTCAACAAGTTTAGGAAAGCAAGTGTTTGATGAGTATAGGCTCTTCCTCCATAGAAATCATAAGTATTGAACTACTGAAAAATATATTTTCAATGGGAAAGAGGATACTACATCAAAACTACGAAGAATGACACCTCACCTATGGAAGTTGGAATATAATAGAATTAATCATCAAGGTTATACATTGGATCAAATTATTTATTTATCATATATGATATGTTTTGAATTTATATTTTTATATTGTGTTGTGTCTACTCATGTTGTAATTGACAATGATTGTCATTGTTAATTTGTTTAACTTATATGCTTCATGAAGGTCGTCAAGGCATTAATGGTCAACTTCCACAGGGACTGAAAAGTTATCCCAGACAATTTAGTAGGTTGCCCTACTATGAGCAGCTACAAATTGTGCATTTGTTTGATTCAATGCATATTGGAAAGAATATAACAGAAATGTTATGAAAAATATTAGATGGAAGGCATGACAAAGAAAAAATTGTCAAAATTTGTAGTGACATTTAGGAAGCAAATCATGCAATGAAAAATGTCATTCAATTAAATAGCGATGGAGACCAAATTAATATAAGTGTCATTCCTTGGTTATTAACAGAGCAACAAAGCAATGCTATAAAAGAAGTCATACGAAAAATTTGATTTCCCACAGGATTTTCTGTGAACATAAACAATATAATAACAAAGAAAGGTGAATTTGGGTCAGGGATGAAAACGCATGATTGGGATACCTTCATTAAGGTAATTATTTGAGTATATTATGTACACTTGTATAATGCATGTACTTTTCAGTATATTGTGTTTACTACTTTTGGAAAAATAATGAAAAGATCATTTTATAATTGTTGCAATACATTCTACCTCTATCTCTCCTAGACAACTTTGACAACAATGTCAAGCAAGTTATATATGATCTTGGAAAATACATGAGGTAAGTAGCGATATTTGTTCAATTCGTTGTATACTTCTTATAATTGTCATTTGTTTTACTTGTTATGTAATATAATGTATATTTTTGTTAAATCTCGTTAATATATTTGTGCTTTGAATCACTTGTAGATGGTTGTCATTTAAAGAAATCTATAAAGAAGATATAAATTATTGGAAGAGAAAAATTCCTCGTCTAATGTGTAAAATGCAAAAGTGTCTACCTTCAAAAAATTTCAATGCACAAGAACACTACCTCATACACCAAGTTGAGGAGATTGAATTGTGTGGACTTGTACACACAAGGTCAATGTGGATGGTTGAGAGGCACTTGAAATTTTTGAAGGCTTTGGTTAGACAAAGAGCACATCCTGAGGGTTCTATGGTGAAGGGATATATGGTATACTAGACCATGGTGTACATTAGTGAATATCTTCCTAAGCTTGTAGCAAATATCCATGTAGATCGTATTTGGGATCCTAACTCCATTAAAAAATTCAAAGGGGAGTACCTGATGGGGAAAGGTAGATTGAGGAAAGTGAGAGGTAATTATAAGATGGTCATGAAGATTAATTGGAATACATTTTACATATGGTATTTATGTATATTGTACTTATTTAATTTTTAATCTTCAATATACATCAATTATAAATTAAGGTCGTATACTATGGTATTTAACTAATTATATGTCGTTTATGAATTTTTTTTTTTTTATATAGTTGGTTGAGAGTGGGATGCACTACATTTGTACGTCACAAACAATCTTGATTGGATGACGGTATGGATTGAACGATGTCAACAATCTAGTCATGCATTAACATGGGAAGGTGTGGCTTCATTAGTTAAAGAAGCTCATCATAATGGAGATTCCAATGTTACACAAAGGGAAATTGATTTAGCATATGGTTTAAGAGATAAACATGTACGTATAAATATATTAATCACCCATATTATTTAATTATTTTCAATTATATTGATGTATATATATGTTGAGATTGTTTCTTTGCATACATTAGGCCAAGAATAAATATGTTTATCAATTGACTTGATATTTTTTACATGTTTGACATATTGCGGAATTGAAACAAAACAAGGCTATGTGGTGCAATGGTCATAAATTTCAAATCAAAATGTTGGATGACATGAAGAAACTGGGATGGTATAACGCAATCTTTCAAGTGACTAATGTTTCATCTAGAAGCGACATACATCCAAAAGTCTCAGAAAATCGATACTATGGGATTTTGGATGATATACTTGAATGTGACTTTAAGTCCTTCAGATTAATTTTTTCATCGTCCTATGGTACAAGCTACAATTGAATGAAAATGATCTCGAGAGAACTGTTATTGAACATGATAATGGATTTACCATGGTTAATACAAGGTTGATCGAGCGAGCTGGAAATGAGCCTTATGTTCTTCCAAGCCAATGTGAGTAGGTATTTTACTCAGAGGTTCCAAGTAAACCAGGTTGGTCATTTGTTGTTAGACATGATCGAAGAGGAAGGTCGATAAAGTATAATGTGGTGGAAGAAGAATATACCAAAGAACTAGAAGATGATGTAGATGATGATCAGGATCAACAGTTAGTTGATGATGTCCCTGATGAAGATTTCAAAGAGAAGGAACTAGATCCTAATGATGT
>VDFB02051943.1:0-15101 GCA_007258455.2 Sequoia sempervirens | reverse complement strand
TAACACATTCACATTAGGTCTTGGGCCCTTGTGAACTAATAAATCTTAATGGTCCCTTGCTAAAGTGTTGTGAAGTGTTGTAACACACTTTCACACTTTTCTAGGGCTTTCACAACTAACTAAGCATAATAAACATAATTTTAATCATAATCAACATTAATCTTTCCTTGTTTGGAGTGTTGTAAAGTGTTATAACACACTTTCACATTCCTCTAGGATTTTCATTAATAATTGGGCTTTCTTATGCTTTAATTGGCCCTATTTTAATCCACAAGCCACATTTATTGCATCTTTTTGAGGATAATCCTAACACCAATCAATAACCAATCATAATTCAGGTGTCCATGGCTTGTGTGGCCCAAATTTAGTGTCTAGGAATCATTTTCTGCCTTGGGTGAATGAGTCCCACCTAGGTCATTTTAGCCCTACTGCATATGTCACACATTTCTAACCATTTTCCATTTTTTATCCCATAAATTATGTGTGATGGGACTCATTTGCCACCTTGGGTGAATGAGTCCCGTGTGACCAAAATTCAAATTTAAATCAAATTTCCAACAAGAATTCATCAATTTAATTCAGCATTTTGGTGGATGTTGGCCTTTGAGACATAAATAACAGTCAATTAGGTGTCAATGCCTATAAAATAAAGCTTCCAAGTCATTTTTTCACAATTTGGACATATCTCTAAGTCATTTTCAAGAGAAAATTCAAGATTCAAGTTTCAAGAACAAGTAAATTTGAAGCATTGGAGTATCATTAAAGTATTTTTGTAGGTATTCAAGCTCACTTTCAATCAAGATCTAGAATTTTCAAGGGTTGATCATGGATTCCTATGGTGAATCATGATGGATTCTATGTTGGGGAGATGCAACTAGCCATCAATCCAAGCCTAAATACTTGTTTCCTAAGTGATTCCATCTTTCATTATCATTCTACATTCATCCTAAGGAAGGTACATGCATCATTAGGGCTCATTAGGGGATATGACCACAAGTGAGTCATTCATCTTTACATTTCCTTTTTTGCATCATATTCTTGCACATTAGAATAAGATTGCATCATGTTTTAGATTTCCTAGTCTTTTGCACATTTAAGGCTAGGGTTTTCATGTACATTTCATTATTTCTATTAAGGTTTAATTACCAAACTAGGGATTTGATCAAGGCAAACCCCCCATTAGCAAATCAAGTTGATTTTTTTTTGTAAGCATTTTTCACATATTCGGATCCAAAACTCAAATTGGAAGGAAAGGCCATGTATTGAAGTACATATCAAAGCTTTCAAATTTTGGAAAAGTGGAACAAGAATGATTCACCAAGAGTGGCGAATGAGTACCACTATAGCTATTTACCAAATCTATTTGCATATTCTGATACCCTTTTTCCTAAAATAGACTCCTAAGTAGAAACCCTAATCTAGGATTGATTTTCCCATATTGGCGAATGAGTCCCAATTGGTCAAAAAGTCAAGTTCTAGAATTTTAGAGTTGTTTTCAGTCACTTCAATGTTTCTAGGTGCATGATTTCATTTTCATATCTTTCTGTTACATTTTGTTCACTTTCTTAGGCCATTTAGAGTTAGTTTGCATTCCACACTATGTTTTCCATTTCATTGTCTTTTCCAAGTTTACACTTGGTGGTGAACCCCTCATTAGATATCATTTATCCCCTAGGACTCCCTTTGCTAGATTCCAATCTGCTTTGCATTGAAATCTCAAGGGTTTGTTCTTGAGTAAAGAGTAAGGAAATTGCCTCTCTCCTTTTAGGTCCAAAACCCTAGAAGTGAAAGAGAGACCACAATTTTCTTCTTTTCATTTTGAACCTACATTTAGATCATCATTATTCTAATTTGGAGTGCACTTTTATCCTAGATTTAGCTTGCATTAACATTGCATTAGGTTTTGCATTGATTAATTTGCATTGTAGGGTTTCAAAATTTGCATTAGTGACAAGCTCATTTAGCTTGCATTGTTGCATCTAATTTCATTGAAAATTATTGAAAATTCTGCATTTTCATCTTAGATTTGTATTAGAAAATATAAAATTCATAAAATTCAATCCAAAACTTCTAAAAAATTTCAAAAAAAATAGAACCTAGACTCATTCACCACCTTGGGCGAATCAGTCCCTCTACCTATTTTCTATTGCATTTTATGACATTTACACATCATTTTCTAAGTTTTTGATTATTGTTGTTATCTCTCTATTTCAGTCTTTATAATTTTTATTTCATTTCATTTAGCTTAAATTCATTCATCTTGTGCATTTCTTAAAATCAAAATTACATTTACAACCTTGTTGCATAATTTACAATCTAAAATTTCCATCATGGATATGTGCTTTAACAAGCTTTGAATGCCATTAATGTCCTTAGTGGATATGTCAAGTTGTGCTTTTGGAAATGACATTGACCTCACTCATGCTCACTCAACTCCTAATGCATGTCCTTCTCATGATGTTGA
Source organism: Sequoia sempervirens (assembly GCA_007258455.2). NCBI lineage: Eukaryota > Viridiplantae > Streptophyta > Pinopsida > Cupressales > Cupressaceae > Sequoia > Sequoia sempervirens. The sequence goes on along the minus strand of VDFB02051943.1, from coordinate 12,637 downwards.
CATCATTGGAGAAGATGATGATAATATGCATAGGTTCCTAAATGATTGTCTTAATAACCTTGAAGCTAATGCATCCTTTTATCCATCCATGAAACAACAAGATCTTCCTACAATACCACCTCTTGAGTTTTTGGTTATTTACATCCTGAAACAAAATTTGAACCTAAGATCCCTACAAAAAGTGAATCTAGTTCCTTCAGACAAGAAAACACTCAACCATTTTATGATAATCAAGTAACCAACACTCCCATCAATCTTGAAGAAACATACAGAAAATACTTCACAATCTTGAGAAAACAAGGATGTGATACAAGAAGTGAACATGAAATTCACCAACTCCTAGAACAAATACCAACTCATTAAAACACAAAGGGGTTAGGATATCAAGATACCTCTCATAACAACAAGCCTCCTAGAGAATGTCTAAGGCTTCAAAGTGATGGTACGGTGATCTTTGATTCCCCTCCTGGTTTGTTCATGTCTTTCCTAAGGAACAACCAATGACTCCTAACAATGACAAGGATAAGGATAGGATCATCATAGGACCTTATTCCCTAATCCCATCTAGAGAAATTGGTGAATCTAGCAAAAAAAAGAGGCCTTACAAATTACAAAAACTACAACCCCTTCATCCACCACCTGAAAGTGAAAGGAAATTACAAATACTTCTCAACAAAGAACTAATAACATTACCACCCATGAATAGATTAATATTATATCCTAAGGATGCAAAAGTCCCACATTGCACATATCATTGAATTCTTGGACACAATACTGATGAATTTCATGTATTCTAGTTAGTATTGAAAAGCTTTCAAGTTTGATGGCAATGAGTGCCATCGTGTGATTTCTTAGCTTAATATTGTTTCATCCCTTGTCATGTAATAGTTGTAAAACATTCTATTCTCACAATTACATGAGCTTTCCCATCACCTACCTTTGCTTATTCTTGTCTTGCACTCAGTGGGGGCAAGAATTTGATATCCTTTTCCTATTAATTCATTTATCGGTGTCCCTTAGGTTCATTGTCCACATTCCACTTATATAGATTCAGATTGGGAGGTGGATGAATTGCTCATAGGTTGAATCACATTTTCCTTACTAGCATTTTTTATTTATTTCATTTTTCATTTTATTTTTTGTGTGATTACATGTGTGTAATGTGATTCAATGTGATGTTCTATTTTATATTCTCTCTCTTTGTGACATTCCTCTAATTGTACCTTCATTCTTCTCTATGTCATGCATCCTTTTCACTTTTTATCTCGTGTTTTCCTTTTGGGGATGATGCAAGGTGTTGAGAAACCCTATTGTTGGCATATGGCTTGGGGATATTGTTTATGGCTTCTAGTGTTGTCATTGATGGCAACTAAAGTCATTATCTTGGTCTCCAAATCAGGATCTACTTATACGGGTAGGAAATGTAGAAGACAATGTGTTACCAACAGAAAGCATGAAGAATAGGGTATTCGGTCAGTTAGTCGATCTGTATGCTCCATCGGATCATCACTTTTTATTGTGGATCCCCAAGAAAGTTTGTTAAGCATGTATGTTACCTTATTGGTAAATTTTGTGGTGTTGTAGCAATCAGTGTACAAGTTAGGAGTTTCGGTAGAATGATTTTCTTTTTATTTGCTCATTGTGGCTGACTCAATGAATGTAGCATGTCACAAATGTATAAGGAGTAGTTTTTTAATTGTTTCTAAGTTTTATAATATTTTTTTGGGTCCCAACTATGTATTATCCGACTTGTGTGGGTGCACATTAAAGATTACTCATGATTTGAGCTGACTATTGGAGATTATTTCATGTTTTGTTGACGCTGACTTAAGTGATTAAAAACATTTGCTAGCGGATATATATATGAGATTGGTAATTCATTTTTGAGATAGAAGAAAAAGTGGTGAAGGTGTGAATGTGTGAAAAGAGAAAAACTTATGTATGAGTGAACATTAGAAGATCAGTTGAGTAAATTTTGTTTGAGCAGAAGAAGATTATTGTGAATTAAGGTAGAGTAAAGCAGAGCAAGTTGCAGAATCAGACAGAAGGTTCAAAATCTATTTTGTATGCTTCAGCGGAATTGAATCCAGGAATTTGTGGATGTTGTCCTCTCAGTTCAATTTTTTTTGTAATCACAAACATTTTGTAAGGAAATGATCCTTCCTTATTTCAAGCAGTGAGCTCTAGGCAGTGTCCCTGAATGCAAGTGCATTCTATCATTATGAGATAATTATCTTAATTTTGTCCATTTTGGGATGACACAAGGCGTCGACACTCCTTTCTCTTCCATGTTGACCCAAATGGCATTCTTTTTTCTTTTTCCTTTTCAATTTCTTTTTCTCTCGTCATTTGTATTGTTTTTTCCTTTTGGGGATGATGCAAGGCGTTGAGACATTCATGTCTCTTCCATGTTGACCCAAAAAAAAAATCTTTATTTTCACTCTTTTTGTGTCATTCTTTTAGTTCTATGTGTATTTGGGGGATGATGATAGTTCCAAGCTCTCTAAAAACATTGTAGCAAAGAACATACTAACCTTGAATCCATAGATCCCTTATGTGTTTGGTGTTTTCATTTAGGGGCAACCCCTACCCTTTTTTTTTTCTTACATGACCCAGCTTTACTTAGAAACATATGGCTTGGCATAAGGCTTTCCAAGTTAGCTCTCATGTCTTCCTTCTTGTTTGCATTTTTCATTTGTTACTTTAAAGTAATTGCTCATAGTATGGCATTTAGAACTTTCTTTAAAGTGGGGGCATACATTGGAATTATTCTTTTGAATTTTTCCTTTTCTCGGTTATTGGTGCAGTGTTCTTATTTCATACGATGTGTTTGTCGCTTTGTGGATGACATTGGGTGTAATGTCCTTTAGGAGCATGATCTCTCTTAGAATATTGCATTCCTCTTAGTGGCTTGATGCAATGCATTGTATCCCCTAAGTTGTGAATCTTCTATTCTCTTATTGGTCCTCTCTTGGAGACATTAGGCACAATGTTCCCTAAGTTAAAGACCTTCAATGATCTAGGAAAGACTCCTTTGAAAATTTCCTATTTTGCATTTTGCATTTATTGTTATATGGCCACCTTGCGTAACATAGCTTGCATGCCTATAGTTCCATCTTGTTTGTTGATGAGCTCCAAGCATATGAAGTTTTTCTTGCCTCACGAATCTCAAAGATCATTTTTGTGTGGTTCCTTATTAAAGTTATCAGGAAGTATAACTTTGGTATGGTTGAGCGGGAAGCCCTATCTGAGGTATGACTTTCCCCATAGCCACTTTCATGTGTGAGAGTGCATACCAGCCATGAGTGTATGTTTCTCACCTTCTAGGACTTCTCACCTGACAAAAAAGGAGTTCCATTGCCTCAGAGTGAGTATGCATTTTACAGACAAACAACCTAGATCTGATCCACATTGGAATGGAAAAATGATCGAAGCTTGATCTGATTCTTTTATTTATTTTCCATTTTTTTCATCTTTTGCAGTGTATATTTGGCCTTTTCATTTTTCTTTATATCATTTTCATGTGCATTCCTTTATGCTTATGTTGGTTTGCCATGGTATCTTGATCTTGGGGGCTTGATCACCCCTCTTGATTGTTGTCATCTCATCTTGCTAGCATTGGTTCATTGTAACCCCTCTTGGTGCATGTTTGTCTACTTTAGTGTGAGTTTGAATCAATTTCATCCTCTCACTAAAGTGGGGGCTAAATGTTGTGTCTAAAAATGGCTCCCTTGAAATTTTTACACTTTTTTGGGTCTTCCTTGTGGATTTTGGCTTAATGTTGCCTTGATTTAGTGTTGTAATGTGGATAACACATTCGCATTAGGTCTTGGGCCCTTGTGAACAAATAAATCTTAATGGTACCTTGCTAAAGTGTTGTGAAGTGTTGTAACACACTTTCACATTTTTCTAGAGCTTTGTCAAATTAACTAAGCATAATAAACATAATTTTAATCATAATCAACATTAATGTTGCCTTATTTGGAGTGTTGTAAAGTGTTATAACACACTTTCACATTCCTCTATTATTTTCATTAATAATTGGGCTTTATTATGCTTTAATTGACCCTATGTTCATCCACAAGACTCATTTATGTTGGTGTAATTAATTATTTAATTACACTTTACATAAGTTTACTTAGGCATTATTTAATTCCTAGGTTATAGGTTCTCATCCTTTTCTTGATGAGCTATCTTTTTTCTCCAGATAAGATTAGGTTGAAGCATCTTTGCTTTTATAAATAAAATTATCTCTTGTAATTATTGTACTTTGAATATATCAATTTGTACATCTTCATGCAATCTCTCTGCTTTTTTGTTTTTCTCTTTGTGGAAGGTTATTTTCTGGTTTACATTTCAAATCTTGGTTTCTAACATGGTATCAGAGCCTCGATTTGTAGCCCCTTCTCAACTTTTTTGGAGGAATACATTGCAGAGCTTGTTTAGGGTCCCTCGATGGTTTCATTCCTTTAGTACATTTATGCAACGTCTTCGATCAGATCGGGGTTTTCCATTGGATTTAGAGCACTAGAAAAAGTCAGAAATGGCTTTTATTTCATTCATTTTGGTAACTGTTTGCCAGATCTACCATAATTTTTCCGACACTTTGGGGCTAAAATGGACCTCATTGCTGCATTCAGAAAGTACAAAACCCCTATTTTCATATAAAATTTGTCCAATTTGGACACTATCAATTGGGGATGAAAGAAAATTTTGTCTGAGGGTCATATGGCCCCCAGGCACATTATTCAAGGCTCAGAAATCGAGAAAAAATTCAAAAAAATATTAAAAAAATCAAAAACCAAAGATTTTTTTTGTGCCGCTCATTTAAAAGGTAGCGTCGCCCACCCACCACCTAGCGGCCACTGACCACTGCAACGCCAACATCAATCCTCTAAGCATCGATCTATAGTTTAGCCCCCCTCGGGCCCTTTTCTCTCTGCCTGGGGTCATGTGGAGAACCAGGAGCTCTGCACCCATTCGCTGCTCCACCTGGGTTAAGCCTTTGAGGGCTTTGGTTAAGCTGTCAGGGTCACATTGGCACCCAAGCGCCCACGCCTAGCCCCTGTCGGGTTCTAAGCCCCTTCGAATGGTCCTATCAGTGACTAAGGGCTTTGGCCCAGCCCCTTGCGCACTAGCCCCTGGTCCTGCATGCGACCAGGGGCCAAATTTTTTTAGCCCCTGAGGGCTCCTGGAGGACTACTTGGGAAAATTTGGAGCATTTTCGTGAAAATAGGCATAACTTGGGCATACAACATTTTTTTGCAAATGAGATATCGCAGGAAAGTTTTTTCCAAGCTCTATGTAATGGTGTAGGTGTGGTTTTGAGGTTTTTCTTGTTTTATGCCTTTTTCAACCTAAGAAGTTAGATGTTGTTGTTTTCACTCTGGGAGACATTTCTTTTGACTCGCTTATCCATTTTTTGTGATTTTTGTGGCATTGGAAAGCTAGTTTCGGCCTCTACACAGATCTGAGGTCTATTTTTATCAAAGATTTAGATGTGAAGTTTTTTTTGTGCATGCATTAGTTTTTTGTTTTGTGCACTAGGTTTGCATTTTCGCTTTTATTTTTGTAGTTTCTCCATGCTCTCCTTTTACAATCATTGGGTATTGTAATAATGAACTGATATAAAGTTCCATTAAATGGGGGTTCTTGTATCACTCTTTCATATTGGTGACAACTTGCATGAGTTTGTTTGGTTTCTTGTTGTTTCTTTTAGCTTCCTTCTTGCTTAGCTAGACACATCGTTGGTTCACATCAGTTCAATCCTACAAAACAAATGCCTCCATTAGTCCTCAAAGCATATAAAATACACTTATTGTTTATGAATATTTCATTCAATTCTTAGCAAGAATAAAACCAACTCTGGCGGAGGCAAAACCAAATCCGAGCTAGAGACGACACTCGAAAAAGATAGAAAAAGGACAAGAAAGAGAAGAAGAAAGGGGAGAAAAATACCCTACTACAAAACAAAATAACAAGACATGTGAAACCGAGATCAGAACAAAACCCAAACCTAAAACTTTTGAAAGTTTCAGGATTCGGTTCTAGTTCCAGTTCCGGGTCCGCTAGAACAACATGAAAAGACCCAAGGAAGAGGGGAAACCCCCAAGACACAAGACACGAAAAAAAAGGAAAACGACCAACCATAGAAAGAGACCAAGGGAAAGGTGGAGTCGGGGCCGAGATGGAACATAGATTAGAAACCTCAAAGAGTTCAATGTTTTGATTTAGGTTCGGACCCAGATCCGACATAACAAAAGACACTAAAATAAAGGAACTATTGGAACTGGAACCTGGAACAGCACAAAACTAGAAACTTTTGGATGCAAGTCCAAGCTCAATATTGGTCCCGGTTCTGCATCCAACAGAACAAAAGGAAAAACACCCAAGGTAGAAAACCAAAGGCCAAAGGAAAAGAAAAGAACAAGGGGGACCCATTTTGTTCCACAACAAACTAAGGTGGTTATGCAAGGCATAACAAATGGTGACTCAGCTGGGAAAATGGTTTAACCATTTTCAAGAAATTGAAGAATTCAGCTACCGAGAACTCCTGGTTTATGAACATCACAATTCCAGTTGGGTCAGTTTTAACAAGGTTCCAAGGTTAAGCTAGAATCTCAAATGTAAACCAACACTGGCTACCCCTGAATCTATGTTTGTGCTTGATGGTGCATCACTCTTTTATAAAGTTTTCTTCATCTTTCGAACAACAATGTGAAAAATTTGAACTATATGAGTTGATTCCCTTTAGCTATTGTGCAATGATATCCTGGGCATTGCTCCACTACCATTCAAGTGTTCATAGACCCAATGGAGATACCTCTAATTTTCTCACAACATTGCTCTACTGCCAGCTAGGCGTTCATAGCCCCGGTAGAGATACTGGAGTCACCCATTCATATTGAGTCCTCTTTCTCTTTAAATAGTTCTCTTTTTTGTTTTCTCATAGATTTTTAGATATTTCATTCAATTTTTTCTCAATATGTCAGATATTTAACATCTGTTCTGGGTTGAAAACTACCATGGACCTCATAACAGTACTTGGAAGATCAAAATTTTCACTCAAATCTTACAACACTATCATCCTGAGACAAATATGCCATTACAAAGGGGATGATCTTGATGATTTGTGACAGATTCAGAGGGAGCTAATGAAGGTTATTTACTTTGTACCTTGTTTTCGATACTTTCCACAACTCTTATTGACAATGGGCATAAAGCAAAGAGTTTAGGACAAGAGCACCCAATCAAAAAACATGAAAATACCTAAACCACTTCTCTCCTAATAAGTATGCTTCAGATAATAGCCCACCATTTTGAGATGGAAAGAATAGAGAAACCCCAAAGAACAAAACAATACAAAAACAAAAGAACAAAGGAAACAAAAGGATAGAAAGAAAGAACAAATAAACAACAGCGAAATATTTACAAATAGAAAAACAAACAAACTACTTACAAACAAAGAAACAAGAGGACATGGGAAAAAGAAAACAACAGAACAAAAAGAAAACTAAGCAAACCAAAAACCAACACTAGAAAATCCTAATCCTAAACTAACTCCAAAGCTAAGCTTTACAAACACAAAACTGTAAAAATTTGTACATTGACTTGACTGATTTTTCATTATGTGCAGCAATCTTAACTTACTAGGCACAGTTCTAAACCTAGCAAATTTATCTTTATACTTAGAAATATGAAGTTTATAGGCAATAAGTTCATTCTAAGGGCACAAAGCTTGAAATATTATCAATTGTGGGTTCTTAGTTTTGTCGTGATTTACCCAAAAATAGGTTTTACTATTCCCAACGCCATAATCAATCTAAAAATTATTAAAACACATAGGATAATGATAGGACACCACCTGATTAAGAAGATTCCCAGTTACCGATGCAAACTTGTGTTGTATGAACTCCCTCTCTTGGGGTCTCAGCTCATGGAACATCACCAAAGAAAGGTTTTCCTCGGAGCTGGGATATTCACTAACTAGCATCTCTATATTCATCTCAGGTATAGAGTAAAAAAAATCTGGATTTCCTGAGATGAAGTCTTACTTTCAACACTTTCTTGAAACATGTCGCCCTCAAGGGTTTGAGAATCTGCATCCAACTTATCACCATTGATGTCAGGGATACTGGTACATGGTGAACAAGAATTTCCTCCGAACTCATTTGAATGCATGTGGTCAAAGTCAGGAAAGCACTTTCTCAATTCATATTCTTGCACATCATGAACAAGAACATGCCAATCAGCATCAAATTTATCAGTATTATGATCAAATTCATTTGTGGATGCTAAGAAAGGACTCTCTTCAACCAACACATTTGAGTAAATAGAATCAAAATCAAGAAAATACTCCCTGGTCTCATTCTCTTCGTCATATTGAAGAGATTCATCTTCTGAGATAACCTCTTGGTTGCTTCCTTAGCATTCCCCTACTTCATCCAAATGTACCCCGTCATGAATTTCTTCAGGGAACACTTGACTGATCTGCACATCTACTTGAACTTCTTCCCTTAATATTTCATTTTGGCATTTAAGTCCTTATCTTTGACCATAAGATTCATTGGCAATCTCATCTTGAAGTGTGTTATATGTTTCAATCCATTCACTACTTAAACCAACAAAATCATCTTCTTGTGTTAACCCATCAAGGTGTGTTTCTTCCTCATTCACCATCATGAAAGAATCTATGAATGTATATCCATTCTCCACTTCTATCAAGCCCTCAATAGGTAGAGGAGTTTCTCCAGTTGTTGAATCCATCTCGATGCAAGGATCAAGGCCATCAAAAGATAGGGAAGAATTAAACCTCCTCACACAGTTACTCTCATCATGTTGGGTGGACTGATTATTATTTTCATGTGTGCTAGTTGTTTCATCCTCCTCATTGAGGGGATACATACTCCAAGGATCCTCCATAAGTATTCCTTCACTAGTGATTAGTTGCTTGAAATACAACTACATACTTCCTATGAAGACATGGCAATCCATCTGAGAGTGTTGATTAGTTCAATGTATCCTACATCCACTTGGCCCAACAAGTTCTGATAGTTTCAGATCTCCCAACACTTCTAACTTCTCCCTTATTCCATTTTGCATACGAGGGATATCAATCCAACTTGAACCATGTTCCTTTATCCATTCCTCATCACCCTGATTCTCATCTTGATCAGAAGAGTTGTTCAAATCATTGGAAGATATTGTTGATTTCTCATGACAGCAATCCTGTATTAATACCTCATCTCCTTCAAAGCTATCATTAGTACTAAAATTCTGATGTAGAGCTAGGAGGATTCACAACACATCTCACAAATCTTCAATAATAATCCAAAATAATCTTTGTATAACACATGCTATTTGGAATTGTATATCACATTGGAGACATAACTATGGCAGCCCACAATTTATTTCCATGAATAGTCATTAATAACTTCTACAAAACAAATAATGAAGCCAATATCTCCAGTGAGATTGAAGAAAACATATTTATACACTTCTCTTCCAATTCTTATGAAGATCCAACAGTTGAAATGAAAGTTATTGTTTTTTTACCAAAACTGCAAACCCTAGGTAGGGTTCAAACCTGCCCTCACAAAAAAGGTCATAACTCATTCAAATCTTAATTAAATTTGATGAGACTTGAAGAAAATGAAATTATATTCACATGGAAACAAAATACAATTGGTTTCAGATCCAAAATATAGACTTTATATTCCGTACCATCACATTTTTTTGGACTGTAAATTCTGCACAATATTGTTAGAATAATAAGTCTCACTAAAATAATCATATCTTCCACAAAACTTAATAAAATTCAATGAGACAAAAAAAATTGGAAACTAGAAATAAATATCTTTCCATCCATATATGATTCTCTATCATTTGAGTTCATACCAGGCCGTACAAATCACAACTTCAATTTGGAAACAATGTGAAAATCAGAAAAATGCACAACATTTGAGGTTTCCATTCATCAATCTTAAAAAATGATGTCTCCAACCCCCAATTGGAGTTTTTGAGGGTGTATTTATACATTTCCAAATAAAACCATCCATTTTTAACTACCTTTTGATTAGTTTTTTTGACAAAAAAACTTAATGACACTTTTTGACAAGTTGCATGACAACTTTCTTGAGCAACTTTTACAATTTTTTACAATATAGAACAACTTTAAACATTATTTAAAAAATGACTTAAAAAAAGACTTCCTAATACTCAAAAACCTCTAAAATGGTTTTATAGACCTTATTATAAGACTCAATACACAAAATAGAGAAACTATTTACAAATGGCCTCATGGAGGCAAGAAATCAAGTAGGTGCTCCTGCACCAAACTCCCAAGGGAAAAAGAATTCAAGCCCCTTTGAATTGTCTTCTTCCTTATCTTCCAATTCCTTTGCACTTTGTCCTTCATCTTGGAAAGTTTCATTGGGTCCTTCTTCCTCTTCCTATTACACCATCTCTTCTCCATCATCTTCTCAACTTCTAGGCTCCAAAACTCTATTTCTTGTGTATAAACCTTAGTAGCATCATCTATATCTTCATTCTCATCATTAGAGTACCATAAAACAACATTTTCACCATAACCTGCGTCATACTCTTTCAAACCTTCATATATCTCATTAGCAAACAAATCTGCAGCATCTTTATTAACAACCTTATTATCAACAACAAATTGATCATGAATATCAACATCAATGTTATCAACAACTTTATCATCATCAACATGAGTATCAATAGTAATGTTATCAGTAACATCAACAACCTTCTCAACTTGTTCATCAACTACTTGAGTACCAACAACTCTATCATTAATCTCAACATCAACATGTTCATTAACCAACAAAGAAGTTTGTTCATCTTCAAACACAATTGGAATATCATGCATCTCAACTTGTAATTCCCATTTTTCTCGACCCGACAGGATCTGAATCCGGATTATTCTATTGAGCATGCGGAGTGATTTTGAGACCTTTTAGGCGACGGACTTTTATTAATATAAGACCCCGGAAAGCGAGACTCAGGGAGTTTTGACGACTTAACTTTGAGCGACGCCTGCGTACCTTTAACTTTATTGAGTTCTGGAGTTTTTAACTTTTATCCCGGCCAGCCGACCTTTAATAACGATTTATGGTGAAGTTCGAGCCGACGACTTTGACTGAATTAAATTCTTTAACCCATATTGGGTCTGCCAACACCATTAACTCACTTAATCGAGGATGTCTGGAGCACTAATTTGATGTAGATCTATGAGGATTCACAACACATATCACAAACCTTCAATAATAATCCAAAATAATCTTTGTATAACACATGCTATTTGGAATTGTATATCACATTGGAAACATAACTATGGCAGCCCACAATTTCTTGCCATGAACAGTCATTAATAACTTCTACAAAACAAATAATTAAGCCAATCTCTCTAGTGAGATTTAATTAAACATAGTTATACACTTCTCTTCCAATTCTTATGAAGATCCAATGGTTGAAATGAAAGTTATTGTATTTTTACCAAAATTGCAAACCCTAGGTAGGGTTCAAACCTGCCTTCACAAAAAAGGTCACAACTCATTCAAATCTTAATGAAATTTGATGAGACTTGAAGAAAATGAAATTATATTCACATGGAAACAAAATCCAATTGGTTTCAGATCCAAAATATAGACTTTATATTCCGTACCATCACATTTTTTCAGACTGTAAATTCTGCACAATATTGTTAGAATAGGCAGTCTCACTAAAATAATCATATCTTCCACAAAACTTAATAAAATTCAATGAGACAAAAAAAAATTGGAAACTAGAAATAGAGATCGTTCTATCCATATATGATACTATATCATTTGAGTTCATACCAGGCCGTACAAATCACAACTTCAAACTAGAAACAATGTGAAAATCAGAAAAATGCACAACATTTGAGGTTTCCATTCATCAATCTTCAAAAATGATGTCTCCAACCCCCAATTCGAGTTTTTGAGGGTGTATTTATACATTTCCAAATAAAACCAACCATTTTCAACTACCTTTTGATTAGTTTTTTTTGACAAAAAAACTTAATGACACTTTTTGACAAGTTGCTTGACAACTTTCTTGAGCAACTTTTACAATTTTTTACAATATAGAACAACATTAAACATTATTTGAAAAATGACTTAAAATATGACTTCCTAATACTCAAAAACCTCTAAAATGGTTTTATAAACCTTATTATAAGACTCAATACACAAAATAGAGAAACTATTTACAAATGGCCTCATGGAGGCAAGAAATCAAGTAGGTGCTCCTACACTACATTCTCAACAAAGCTAGATTCTATCTTGAGATTTCCATTATGCCCTAAATTTACATCTGTTTCATGCTTTTTACCAAACAAGTCATCAAAATTATATTCTAGCTCATCAAATGTTTCATCTACAACTTCATTGTGATGTAATTGTCACATCCCTCGCATTGAGACAATATGTTTGGTTATATATATTTTTTTGAATACAATGATCGTTGCAAGGAATTGCTTTCATGGGATTATGACATTGAGAATGCAATAGTTGTTTTATTGTAACTGTAATGATAACAAAATTTTATTTTTCCAGTAAATTTATTGTTCACGGGAAGTTGAATGAAATTACGA
>VDFB02051941.1:0-20590 GCA_007258455.2 Sequoia sempervirens | reverse complement strand
TAATTTTATGATGGATTCTAAATTAAATTGTCATTAAATCATTTTTCATTGTCTTACATCTGATTTCATCTTTCTCTTGTACAGAGTGTTTCAGGTCATCCACATAGTCCGCATGGTGTGAAGAGGTCTCTTGATTATAGAGGTAGTACATGACCTAGAAACATGTGATTTTATGTGTTATATTTGTTTATTTCATGAACTGTATTTCTTGTTTCTCATGTACTCTGTTGGACTTTATTTCATGCACTTAATATATTGGTTTCATGCACTTAATATGTTACATAAATTGTGGACTTTATTATTGTTTGAAATTTTAATTTACACATGTACATTTATGCATTTTATGTTCAGAGTCAAGACATTAATATATGACATTAATGTGAAATTCAGTGATCTCATACATGATATTAATATAGGACATTTTAATATTTATACTTTGTAAATTTAGTGATTTCATACATGATATGTACATTCAATAAATAGCGATAATTACTCAATGAACTTATTCAATTCATGTCAATCAATAACTTCAATAAATCATAATTTACAAAACAAAAGCAATCTATTTATATACCGTAGTATAAACAAGAAAAAAATAAACAATAACAGAAGATTAGAGAATAAAAGCATTAATAAATTCTATAAATAATAACATCTAACACTAATTTATAAGTTGTCAAAACAAATAATTACGTCTTAAGGGGATGTCTAAAGGGGTCATAATAGAACGTCTTAAGGGGATGTCTTAAGGGGTTATAATACGTCTTAAGGGGATGAATTAAGGGGTCTTAAGGGGATGTCTAAAGGGGTCATAGTAGAACGTCTTAAGGGGATGTCTAAAGGGGTCATAGTAGAACGTCTTAAGGGGATGTTTTAAGGGGTCTTAAGGGGATGTCTAAAGGGGTCATAATAGAACATCTTAATTAAGGGGATGCCTTAAGGGGTCTTAAGGGGATGTCTAAAGGGGTCATAATAGAATGCCTTAAGGGGATGTTTTAAGGGGTCTTAAGGGGATGTTTTAAGGTGTCTTAAGGGGATGTCTTAAGGGGTCTTTAGGGGATGTCTAAAAGGGTCATAATAGAATGTCTTAAGGGGATTCCTTAAGGGGTCATAATACATCTAAAGGGGATGTCTTAAGGGGTCTTAAGGGGATGTCTTAAGGGGTCATAATAGAATTTCTTAAAGGGATGCATTAAGGGGTCATAATACGTCTTAAGGATATAATTGATTTAACAATAATGTATGCATGATATTTAGTGATTATACAATTAGACATAAAGTTTCAAATTAGGAAAATATGCACATTTAACAAACAAAATATATAGAATATTGATTTGATACATAGAAGTACATAGAGTATGTTTAATTCTGTAAGTATGTATGTACATATATGTCATCTCAAAACAATGTTTATAAAATTTGGATATGCCATCTCAAGAACATCTCAAACTCGTGGCTAGAATGTAGTAGGTCTTCACACCACCTGATATCAAAAAGGTACAAGTAATATCAATGAAATCATCAAAACATACATATTTTAATTTATATAAAACTATCTATATGTATAGAACTCAAGTACCTGCATTTAAAAGTATTCCACACGTTTGTAGGTTGAATCCAGGAATCCTCTCCTTTTTGTTTCAAAGTATGAGATCAATGCAATGATGGTTGTGATACAAAAAATGACACAACTCTAATTTTAACTATTAATGTCCAAGCAATATCAATAATATGTAACGTCATGTATTTAAATATAATTTAACTAATAATTACCTGCTTACCAAGCATTCCATGTTGTCTATAGGTTGAATCAAGATGACTAGGATCCTTTTGTGATTATGCCTTAAGGATGTATAAAAGGACAATTTAAATCCAATTTCAACTAATAACACACTTGACCAATGTTAAAACATGTATTTAATGTATTTAAAAGGACAAAATAAAACTAAAACTATATTTACCTGTATTTACTTATTCCATTGTACCATCTGCATCCTCTCTTTTTTGCAATGCATCTATGATTGCCTCATGCTCTTCCATAGAAATTAACCATATCACTTTTTTTGAAGGTCTTCCATGATACGCTCTAGTTTTATATTTGTTGCCACCACCAAATGTGAATAATGTATAATTTTTTTATGTGTTTCATAGTCTTCGAATGCAGGTAGACCATTATTTCTTCTCAAGTATTTTAGTATCCAAGTGCCAACAACCACCACCGATCCTATTGGAAAACATGTTAAAAAACCATCATCAAATAAGTTCTCAAAAATTTCTTAAGGGGATCAGAGACTTGTTCTAAAAAATTGCTTAAGGGGATCTAAAACTTGTTATCAAAATTTGCTTAAGGGGGTGTCTTAAGGGGATCACTGTACTTGTTGGATAATGAAAGCCATCATCATCTTCTCGAGGTGTTATTAACTTATGTTTAGTTTCCACACAACGAGCCAACCAATATTCTGTTTGCTCTTCATTCCCCTCAGGTGCAATAACAACATACACATGTCCTGCCAACAAAATTCAATTTAATAACTTGTGCATATCCATATAAATAATTTAGTATTACAAAATAACTTTATAAAGTGAAATAAAATGAAATAAATTGAATTAAAATTACCTTCTTGTACAAGGTCTGAAACACGGTCATAATCCTCAGATGCAAACATTTGATCATTTTCTTCAATAGTTCTTTCATATTGATTATGTGCTTCTGTAGGTGTCAATGATCTTTTCTCCCACTGTTCAACCCATTATGTATTTTCACATGCTTCCCAATCTCCTGAGATACAAAACTGGCGAAAACATGCAAGCTCCCTTGTCCAAATAGTCCCTGTGCTTGCTGTCGCACTCCTAAATGAATGCCATTTAGTAGAGCCACTGATTGTCTCACAATCAACTTTAGTTACAATGTTCTCTTCTTCCACCAACCAAAATAATCGATGAACTGTAGAGTAATCACTCAAACCAGGTGCAGATAATATTCTATTACACCAATCCACAATCTCACGTGCATCTTTAAATTTTACTGAATCCTCAAATTTTAATTGTTCTCTAGCAAGAATTCTTTTGACACACGCACTAGCTTCATCATGTTCTCCTTTACCATGCCCAACTTAAAAAAAACTCCATATATGCTGGACATTAAGTTGCTTGTGAACCCTACTTAACCAATAGAACATTCGAGCATTCTTGAACTGCCTCGTACAATTATCTGACCATATGAGGTGTTCTTTCATCTAGATTCCTCTTTCTCTAATTTCTATAAAATATACTAAAATAGTATTGAACAAACTTTGACGAGTGTAACCGATTGTCACAAAAATAAAAATGATACTCCCTCAAAAATTTTCTATCACCCTCAGTGCTATCATCTGCATGTCTATAAACAATATGGAAAAACATAGCTACTTGCACTGAATTATAATATTGAGATTGAATTTCCTCTTGCGGAGCGAGAGTATAATTCTCCGCAAAATCAACCACTGAAAGTATAGTACCAATTGGAAATGTGTTTCTACATGCGTGAAATTGGCCATCAAGCCATCAAGCATGTTCAAAGTGCATGTCATATTTTAGTACAATTTTATTCTTAAATTCACTCATAAATGCATGCACACTAACTTCTTCTATAACTAAATCACAACGCTTTCCTATTTTTTCGTCTTTTAAAGAATAACGAACATTCCTAAATCTTTTGACATCTACTAATTGTTGTCCAAAATCATGATCAACACTTTCATGCAAACAAATTCTTAAAAATGAAATATTTCCACAGTTAATGCATTGTCCATAAATACAAGAACTTAAATAAAATAATTTATCATTAGATTTTTCACAAAACAAACCTAAAATAAACTCTCTTATTGCTTCAGGTGGCATATCAATACCACAATCCTGTATAATCATGTTAGTATGCAAGGTACAAATATATATCGAAAAACATCATAAAAATAATGAAATTGAACATGTATTTTACAACAAGATATTTGTTGCTTATTAATTTTACATACTAGGGTTTACATTTTCAAAAGACCTTTGACTTATTTTAATATTACCTGTAACACTAATCGCTACAAAATTTTCTATAAAACTCAGTGTTGTATCTAATAGGTGTTTTGGGTGAGGATCACTTAACTTTGGACCCCACCCTTAATTTTAAAACATCTCTAGCATTAGATGAAACCCTAGTATTATCATGCCAATATTTTTCGATCAAAGATTTAATTTCAACATTCAATTTTATATCAGACCTCGGTAGTCATCCATTGAAACTCCAACATTGATTGATAGGATCATTTTCTATACTTTCTCTTCTTTTTTCTGCTCTTAGTAATGTTTTAGGATGTATTTTTAGAACTTCACTAATATTGCTTACCATTCTTTTATTCAAAGTTGCTTTATTAACTATAACAATTGTTATAGCTCTTCTTGCTACTTTTTTATCTTTAGATCGACTATTTTTCCCAATAGATTGAATGGCACTAGAAACAATAGACATAACATGTTTTGATGATTGATATTTTCTTTTTGGTTTAACATAAAAGCCTAACCTTTTCATTACTTTCCTCATATTTTGCATTCCCATCAATTGCATCATTAGTTGACATTGAAATGCAAATTTTTTACGATAAAAGAATTTGGTATATATTCTATTCGCATGTGTTCTTATTTGCCTCCAAGAAATTTGACCAGGAAGATTATCGAAAACACCACTTCCAATTTAAAAAAAAGTATTTTCATTAAATTCAACATCACATTCTAGATTTTCATCTTCATCTACATTTTCATCAACAAAATGTGTAATGCCCCGCCACACAACCCTAGAGGAAGTTGCAATTCACTACTTAAATGCACCATTTTTTTTTTTTGTTAAGTACAAACAACATGAAAGATGAATACACATTGCCAACAACCTCTAAGGCCACGAGACAAAGATTACTTTAAAACCCAACAACAACAAACATTAATATAAACCGAAACATTAATCACTCAAGGAACTGAGACAACATACTTTCCATTCATAAAACTATACAATTTACATCCAAGAGTATGAAATACCCCTTGATTCCAATAACATGATTTACAATAAGATTACAATACTCATTCCCCGAATGAGGCAAGTCCAACAAATAAGATTACATAATACAATTCCACCTCGATAACAACTGAGGGGTAAAAAAATACAATAAGAACTGAGAGAACAAGGCGTGAGAAGAAACTGATTCCTACGAGCTCTCCAACTGGAAATCACGAACACACGATCATGAAGAAGAACCAACGGAATAAGATGCACGCCACCCGACCACGTGGAATCCAAAAGGTTCCACTCCCTCCATGCTAGGAGATAGTAACCAAGAATTCCTACCCAAGAACATCTACCACTAGACACGGGCCACACAACACTGATATGAAATAAATACAAGACCTCATCACATGACTGAATGGTCATACGTACAACTCTAGATATGACTCACACAACATTGACAAAGGTTACATTGCTTCCAGACATAGAATAGATCAAGAGTGTCACAAATATCAAATACAAACTGCTGACTTAGGAAGAGTGTCATCGCATAGTTCGTCAAGGGATATCCTCTAGGAATCTTCCTAGGCCCCGACACCCACTCCACGGGTTATCCTGGTAACCTCTACCGCATTCCCGACACCCATGCTTACTCATGCAGAACCAAATACCTCTCGTGAAGACGAGATAGATGATCTTGCCATTCCAGGCCTTCCCGTCTCATCCCAAGTCTAAAACCAGCCCCTTGGGCCCATGAGCGAGGCACAAATTATCTTGTTTAATGTTTGATGCAACCTAAGCTTCTAAAAGTTTAATTTAGTTATCACTGAATTAATCAACTTGCAAAGGGTTATCTTGGCACCACTTTGTGCGCCGACGCCCATTACAAGCCACTCTCCTAAGACAACACACATGGCTATAACCACAATAGGTGACCAGATAACACGACCCCTCCAATCCCAGGAGGTACAAAACAAAGGAACTCACTCCATACATTGGAGGAAAACAAAGTACAAACCCACTCCAAACACAGGAGGAAACCAATTACAAAAACCAACTCCTTTCATAGGAGGTACAAATCACATTACCCTCTCCTATTTCCAAGGAGGCACAAATCAAGAACTCATTCCAATACGGCAAACCACAAGGTTAAGACTCTCTCCAACACTGGAGGCAACAAGGTAAACACCCTCTCCAAACGTTGGAGGCAAACAAGGTCACATAATCCACTCCATCCAAAGGAGGCACATATTACAAAACCTTTTCCTATTTCCCAGGGAGGCACCAATTACAAAACCCGTACGTGAAAACCGGGTGAAACGACATGGTGTAACTATACATACCTTCCCATGACACAACGAAATTGACTCACGTACCACCATCCCATACCCATACATGAACTCCTATCTGGAAGACTTCAACATTTACTCTATGTAATGCCCCGTCTTAATAACCTAAGAATGATGCAATTGTGTATAAAAGTGTAATAATTTTTTTTTTAAGTTTAATTATTAAGTTAATTAGTTGCATACATTCATTAAGTTATATGACGTTACACTACTTTGAGTTTCCATAAGTGACTTAAGTATTTCACATTGCACATATTAATTTATAACATAAAGATAAACATTGCATAACATTGAAATTTCATTCAAGATAATATAAGGTACAAACATGTTTTCCATACATTGCATTTGATAGAATATACAATACTCATCCATCTGATGAGGTAGTTCAATAATAATTACAATTACATTTACATTGTTCACCTCACAACATTTGAGGGATGTTTTCAAATACATAATTTATAAATTACAATGAGGAGGTACACATAAGAACCAAGTGTGAGCTCTCCATCCATAAAGCTCTCGATGCCAAGATCAAATTGGGGACCCAACGGAGTAAGGTGCATGTTCTACCCAACCATGTGGTACCCGTAGGTCCACCCCCCGTGCTAGGAGATAGTAATAAGGTTACCTAGACCTAATCTACTAACCCTAGACACTAGTACAAAACAAACTATTGGTTACATTACTTACAGATTTAGACAATTGATTGTTTCACAAATACAAGGTAAACTGTTATTCTAGGAGGAGTGTCATCACAACGTTGCAAAGGTTACCCTGGTGTTTCTTCCTAGGTTCCGGCCCCCAATCCTTGGGTTACCCTGGTTACCTCTTACGAAACTCGGCCCCTATTGCAAACTATTGTGGAATCGTATGTCTTTTAAAGAAACAAGACACCGATTTTCCATTCCAGGCTTTCTCATCTTATACTCATGACTGAAGTAGCTCAAGAGTCATAAGAGAGGCATGAATATCTTGTTAAAATTTTTAAATCTAACTACTATGTCATTTAATTATCACTGACTTATTTAACTATTTGTAAGTTACCCTGACACCACTTTGTGTGTCGGCCCTTACAAATAGCCACTCCCCTAAACATAACAAAGGTTTCTAAGTTTTCCTGACTAGGTTTTACAAGGTGTACATATAACCAAAATCAATAAAAGACCAAACGTGTAATAACGAACATCAAATCATTGTTTATAAAACAGGTGTCAATTCACCACACAAAAGCCATGTACACATCCTTAGCTAAGTCAAGAATTTAACTTTAATAATCACAATCCCCGTTTAACAATTAGTCTGGAAGACTTGTACAACTAAAATATTTCCTATTTGTCCCAATTAAATAACGCAATTTAACAGAAATCAGGGAAAATAGATACCTACTATTCGGATCTACTAAATCCAGTCAATCAAATATAAATTGCATACAAACTAATCATCATAATTGATTTGCATATTTTAAATATTCTAATTTATTGCCTTCACAATTAGAAAAATAACTTCAATTTACTAAATGTAAATATCACATTTAAATAAATCAAATCTTAGCCTTACTAATATTATTTTTCTAATAAAATAAAATAAATGAATTAAAATAATCATTTAAATGTTTTATTTAAATAATTATTTTGTCATTATAAAACATATATAAATTTTATATTTTTAACTAAACAAATTACTTAATCATTGTAACTATAATATATATATATATAATATATAAAAAATATATTATATATAATATATATATTAACCATATATCATATAAAACGAAATTTAAATTAAAACAAAGTTTGCGAATTAAAATTTCAAACGATTTTTAAATATACTGTACTGTACTGTACTGCCGCAGCCCCTGCTACGGACTCCCTTATTGGGAGGTCGCAGCCCTACCAGGGCTGCGCCCTGCGTAGCCTTGGTGGCTGCGGCTACCAATATGGGAGATGGGGAGGGTTTCAGCCCTTCCCCAAATTCTGGTTATAATTTTTTTTAACAATTTCACACAGTAAAATCCATCGGATAAATACTTCCGCCTGTGGATTACATTCTGGATTTTTTTTTAAAAAAAATTCACCTGTACGGCGTACGAATTTTAAAGAAGATTTCACATAAACATTTTTTATTTTTTTTTAGACTGTAGGAATCGGGTAGCACGACCCCATATAAACTGCAGTGCGCCTGGTAAACTTTTTAACGTGACCGGCGGCGTTGGCGCGACACGCCCTCCGGTACCACGGGGGTGGGGGAGACTAGACCTCGTGACTAACCTCCTGCAACAGGAAAGATTTAGCCAATCGAGCTAGGGCCCCAACCCGATTTCACATAAACATAAAGCTCCATTCTCAATCCAATTTATATATATAAAATATATATATACTAAAATTTCAATGGGGTTTTAACAGAGAAGTAAATAATATTAAACTGTACTGGGGAAATTGGAAAAATAATCAAATTTCCTCGGGGTTTTCAAATGAAATCACGCACAAACATTTTGTTTCATATCCCAAATTATTCCCTGTAGAATCATTTCCCTTTTTAAACAAATATTTCCCTTTACAAATTTAAAATACTTTTTTTTTTTTTTTAGACTGCAAGAATCAGGTAGCACGACCCCATATAAACTGCAGTGCGCCTGGTAAACTTTTTAACGTGACCGGCGGCACTGGCGCGACACGCCCTCCAGTACCACGGGGGTGGGGGAGACTAGACCTCGTGACCAACCTCCTACAATAGGAAAGATTTAGCCAACCGAGCTAGGGCCCCAACCCCTCAATTTAAAATACTTTCAACAGAGAATTTATTTTTTATTTTTTTTTTAACAGAAGCTTTCTGAAGCCATCAAGAATTCACACAAGAAAATATCTACAGAAGCTTTCCTTTCCAAAACTAATAAAATAAATTTTACAAGAGGATTACCTGATTTCCTTTGCTAACTGGTGAAGAAAATTCTCTGTTGCCTCTGTTGCCTGAAGCTTCTAATCTCTTCCCGTACAGCAAATCCCAATCCAAAAGTAAACAAAAGATTTTCCACAAATATACAGTATTTCAAAATAGCACACACGGAAGTTTTGCAAAAGCTCTGATAATTTTCCCGTGAGGAAATTCAATAACCTCTCTGCAATCCCAGATCCACAATCCACTCCATAAACAAATTTTCAACAACCTTAAGCAATTATTACACTCACACACATGTCGAGAAGTGGTTACCAAAATATCTTCCCACCACTTCTCGGCAATTTTCCAATTTTCAATATGCATGCAATTTAATTTATTTAATTTAAATTTACAATTTCCAAATGCATGCATTTATTTTTATTTTAATTTAAATTTATAATTTCCAAAATATAACCATTTATTTAATAACCAAAATACCTTTTTCACAAATAATTATTTAATTTTCAAATATTAAATCTTTTCACACACTTAATAATTTAATTTAATTAATTAATTTATTTAATTAAATAAATTCAATCTTTTAAGATTAAATCATTTAACCAAATAAGCTAATTAATTAATTAATTAATAAGTAACTAATTTCTTCAACATTAAAATATTAATTTAAATAACAATAATTTAAAACACAATAAACTATCATTAAAAATTAACCAAATATAACTTCCAAACAATTCCAAATAGAAAATGACATACAATCCTATGACTCTGAACTAAAACAGATGATGTACTAAGACCAGGGTTATAGATCAGACTAGGGTGAACCAAACTACTATCTCCCGATCAACGTATCCGTTGAGTCTTGACACGCTCAGACTAGTACCCAGGTGGAGTCGGTGTCATGTACCTGCAATTTCCTGCAACCAAGCAATAACATGCATACAAATATATATAAATAAAGCATGAAACAGACACACCGTGCGGAGAAAATCATGGATATCACAGGGCACTCGCAAGCGAGTGATGCGATTCCGTTCTCCACACCAATACACGTCACAACAAACTGACGAAATAATAACTGTTAGTCCATCATAAACATGTACATAGCAATAAACAACTGAAAGTAAACATCTACGCTATCTCAAAGCATAACAGGAAATCAAATATCGCAATAGAATGTATCATCATGTCAGAGAATAAATCCACTATTGCTCAAAACCAGCGATGAAAATATCCAAACAAAGCATCATAGTATAACAGTATGAAACACAACAGCAGAAAGCATAAGCATAAACAGAGGGGTACTACACTCTATCCCACCAACATCAAAGACGAACACTTAAACACTGAAAACATTTCAGACAATTAAGTAAGCTAATGTTCGGATTTCCTAAATCCAATCAAACACAGCTTCCATCACTTGCATTTATCCAATTAATAAACTCATTTCTTTTTCCAACATAGAAATATTCCAAGAACAGATCACATACTCTAAATTTCACAACCTTATTCCAAAATCAAGACATTTAAATAATTACATCATCGAACTGGAATTAAACCACTCAATCACTCTACGTCTCACAATCCTATACTGTAACTAAATCCACTTGATTTCTAAAACATTTGGATTAAATAAATTACTCTTATAGCAATAAGTCAAACAACTCAATCACATATGATTCATTAAATCATTAGTTACTTCTAAGTTTAACCACTGTATTCTCTAAGTTAAACTTTTAGTAAATAATCGGTTAGATCAAATAAATCAGTCTTAATCTCAACTCTTCTTGAACCCAATATACTCCAATCAATCATACTAAATAGTATATACATAAATCCTCTTGTCGACATTAAAGAATTTAAACCAATAACACAACTCTACTTGATCAATCTATAATTAATCAAAATCAAATTTTCAGTAAATCCACATTTGACAAATACAATTCTTTGATTTAAATAAACCATTCGTTAATCCTAAGCTCTTCAATTTTGTTCCATAATTAATGATTAGAACCACCTGATTGAACTAAGTCATTCATTATCCCTAAGTTTCTCAATTGCCTTCCATACTTAGATCATTTGATATATAGACATATAGATTAAATAAATTAATCTTTACTTCTAAGTTTCACTATTATATTCAAGATCAAGATATTTTAATCAATAATATTTAAGTTGCATCATTTAATCCATATTTCAACATAGGATAATTAATCAATATCCATATTTTAATTAAAACGTTGGATCATACAACAATTTCATTTTGCCTATACAAATGGAATGAACATTACAAGTTCCTATTTTAAAGATTAAACATCATTTAAACATGTGCCTCCTAAAACATTATTTTTATTTTTGAAGATTTCTTGATTATCCATATTAATCAAAATGAAATTTCTCAGAAAAGATATTTGAGTATAAAATCAACTTTATCCAATTATCGTTAAATTATCTAAGGTTCCTTGGTCACCACTGAGGAATTCAATTTAATATTTAAATAAGTTTATTCGATTAAAGATAAGGTTAAATAATCTTTCAAATATCATTGCTTACAAAAATGGCAAATCCATTTAAAATAACTATTTCTCCCTCATTGAAGAATTCGTTTTAATATGCATACTATACATTTAAAATCTTCACCAAATGCATATATTTCATTATTAATGGAATTTAATATTTTAATATAATAAAATATAATATCAAATATAATTTCCAAATATTTAATATTATAAAATATTATATATTTTATAACATTATTAATATACATATATATTTAATATTTTAATATTATGAAATATAATATAAAATATTTTTTTATAAATATTTTAATATTATAAGACATAATATATAAAATATTATATATGTATATTTTTATTGAGTTTATTTTTAACACAAAATAATAAAAAGTGTCCTCGTTTTTCGGGCCGCACGTGAGGTTTAGGTCGGTCGCGACTGTGTCCACACATAGCCGAACCCCCAACAGGGGTGGCTATGTGTAAACACAGTCAAAACCCCAACAGGGGCGGCGGCGGCTGCGTGGGGGACACGCTGGGCGCGGCTCCTCCACCGTGCCTCCCTTGGGTGGCATGGTGGGGTGAGCCCCCAGCGCCCCCTCACAACAACAAACAATTCATTTCTTTTTAAAAAAAAAAATTCTTTAAATAAATAAAATCTGACTGCGGATTTTCTCAATCCGCCCAGAAATTTTGGGTTTTTCATCAACAATTTCAAGAATAAAAAAAAAAAAATATATATATATATATATATGTATATATATATATATGTATATATATATATGAATTCCTATATATATATATTTTTCCCAATATCATTTTTATTTTCCCATTGTTGATTTTAATTCTGGTTTTCATTTCCAAAACCTCAATCATTTTGCAAGTTTTCAAAGGAATAACACTGGGTTTCATTGGATTTATCAACCTTTCAAAGATCTCTAAAAAAAAACATGAAGAGGGTTTAATCTATTTCAAAATGAACAAGCAAGATTAAAGAAAAACCTGATTTTGCTTTCTCCAAGACTTGAAGCTTTCAATCCATGGTGTTCTCCAATCCTTCCTTTGAATCCAACTCCAACAAAAACCTCCATCTCCTTCAAAATTCCAAGCCAAAAACCATAGCCATCCCCATTTTTCCCAAAATTAAATTGAAAATAGAAATCCTAATTTCCTTATGCAAGCCCCTCTTCCAAATTTGTCAAAGCCCTAAAATGGACTCACCCACCAAACTTATTGCTAAAAATGAAGATATTTTATTTTTGCAAAATCATAAAACAATTTCTATTTCCAAGTGTAATTTGCATAATATCCTTTTAAAATAAAAATCTATTTACAACCCCAAGGTCAAATAAATTTCTTTTAACAAAATATAATTCAACAATTCATAATTCAACAATTCATAATAACATTATTTTTCAACTTTATTTCTAGGAGTAAAATATAAAACATATTTCTAATTTTTGATTTACTCCAAATATCTAATGATGCCAACATGACTAGATTGATTTAATTTATCCCTATTAATTTAATTAATCAATAAAATAAATCTAATTCAAAATTAGATTATTTTATTAATTAAATTAAATTAATTAATTAATCACTAATTTTCCAACATCTCAATAAGACAAAACAATCATCATTTATAAATTTCAAAAGCCATTTAATCACTTTTAACTTGCAATTAAACACATTTAATCATTAATTAAACTACACAAGTCATTTAATAAACTTTAAACTTGAAATTAAATAAACACTCAAGGGGAAACTGACCCAGTTAAAACAATTGACCTCGATGACAATCCGACAACACGCTATGACTAGGGTGACGACTTGGTTCGGAAAACCTAGCTACTATCTCCCAATCAATTTCCGTTAGTAAATGGACACGCTCACACCTGTGAGACCAGGTGGAGTCGATGTCGTGTACCTGCAAACCTGCAACAAAGAACATGTCGAACGTGCAACATATATATGTATGTTATGATCAACACACCGTGGAGAGGAAATCTCATAATTTTAGGGCGCTCGCAAGCGAGTGATACAATCCGTCCCCTTCACCAATACAGTATCTCTAACTGATGCATCTAACATCAATGATATGATCAATAGCATAAAACATCATTTAATCATATATCTTCTAAGTTATTCTAAATCATGCCATAAGGATAAAATCGGAATAAAAGAATATCACATCAACATATAACTTCCACATCATTTAATCAATCACAATCACAGGTAATCAAGTTCCAAAGTCCAAGCATGTTCAGACACAATCGTCTCATCATGATATAACATGTGCATCACCAAACAGTTCATGATCAAATAATCACTAAGTTCACAGTCACATCATAAGCATAATCAAACATACAAAGAACCTTGCCGATCCAAATATCCAAAACAGAGGGGTGTTACAAAATGGTTTTCATTTTAATTTTAATTTTCATCAAAAATATAGGTTTTGTTTTCATTTTCAAAAAAATGATCATTTTGATTTTCATTTGCAACAAAAGATTTTTCTTTTTTGTTTTCAACAAATTCTATAAAAGTTTCATCTCTCTGAATATCATCAATGTCAACATCATTAAGTCCAGCATCTTGTAAAACTTCTACATACAAATTTACTAACATTTCTCGGATTGTGCATATTGAAACATTCTCCATAGCATTCAAAGAGGGATTTGAAGACATAGTAGGACTTGTTTGTATAATCATATTCTTCTCCAAATTGACTCCTTGCAAATTAGCTTCATCTACAACCATGGTATCCTCAATGTTTTCATCTTCAATAGTTGTGGAATTGGTTGCTCCACCATCATTCATTGATTTCATTCTCATTCTTCTTTGTCTTTGTCTTTGTCTCTCCTCTCTATTTGCTTCAACTTCTTGAGGAGTCAATGTCTTCCTTCTCTTATTACGAGCTTTATCTCCCATAATTATAAAATTCTCAAGCACAAATGAATGTTAATAGTAAAATACTTCAAAATATTCAATCCAAATTGGAAGTTGAATACCTATTAGGACAAAATTCTTCCTCTTGTGTTCCTCAAAACAAGTAGAAAAATAGCACAATTCCACTTTAAAAATTGTTTTCTTCATGCCTCCTTTAAAAAATTCAATCCATACTGCAAATTGAAAACCTTTTGTTCTTCCAAACAAGCACAAAAATAACACAATTCCACTTCACAAATGGTGTAGATGATGCCCCGTTTGATAAAATCAACTAAAAATCAAGTTCACCATCTGTAAATACAATAGCTCATAAAAAATAGTTTACTTTTATTGCTCTCGGTCGTACATGTGAAGTTGCAGACTTCACAGTAATTTTTTGCAGTATATTTAAATAAAAGAAACAGGATCTCGTTTATAAGACGGGATCCCATTTATAAAAACCGGGATCCCGTTCTATAATCGGGATCCCGTTCTCCGACATTGAATGTGGGGACCGTTGGAAGGGAAATGGGATCCCATTTCCTTCCCAATAGTCTGAATATTATAGAATAAGGAACGAGATCCCGATTATAAAACGAGATCCTATTTTTTAAAATTTGAATTTTTATTTGTTTTGTGGTCGGGTTTTTGCCTAGGATTTTGGTTTGGGAAAAGCATTGGAAATCCGAACTTAGGCCTTCAACCTGGTTTGACCTACAAGTTGAGGGTCCTAACAATGTCAAAGAAAAATACTGACTTTGGACATATGGCTGATGACTTTTTTTGCACTTTTTTGACGAAATTAAAACCCATTTTAGATGAGACAATGCAGATTCTAAATATGTAATTTTTTTTTCAATTGGATTTTTTTTTCTATTTTTCAATTAATTTCTAATAAAATTGGTCCATAAACTTTAAATATTAGGGGTTTTTACTATTTTAATAACTTTTGATCAACATAACATTTTGACAAACAGATTGCACGAGAACAAACTTCAGACAATTCTTTTCAATTTTTTTTTTTTTTTAATAAAATGATAAGTTTAGGTCATCTTGTGTATGTCGTACATGACGATTTTTCAAAACAACAAATCTGCCTAATAAAAATTTAACAAAAAAAAAAATTCAATAAAAAATTACAAAAAAATATCAAGAACAAGCTTTAGTGAGTCATAAATCTTTTCCCAAAAGGATTTAAAAAAATACGATAATTTAAGTCAAAATATGGATGTCGTACACGTGCATGGTATGGTAAAAAAAAAGTGACTTTTAAATAGTGGTTTTTAGAAACACCTATTGAAACTCAATTTGTACAATCTGGGTATTGAAATAAATTACATATTTGGAAACTAGACTCCGAGCACTACATTTTATGATTAGTGACCTTTTTAAAGATTTCATCTCTAAGTGCTTCAAATTTTAAGGTCAAATGTGTCAAATTCTGAAAATCAGGAAAAACGCTTCCACTTTTTGGCCAAAAAATGGACTCAACTTCTTGCACACACCCATATCCAACAAATATACATTTCTTTGATTTTGCATCAAGCTTGGTTCTATTTTTAGAATCTACATGTGCAAATGCTTCACAACCGAAGGTTTTGAGAAAAGAATAACTCACCTTCTTGTCCATGCTTCCTCTGGAATGCCACAAACTAAAGGATTAGAGGGAACTCTATTGATTAAATAAACAACATTGTTTACAACCTCTGCCCAAATGTTTAAAGACAACCCAACATGCAATCTCATAGTTCATGCATGCTCCATTATTGTTCTATTCATGCGCTCAACCACTCCATTTTCTTGTGGAGTCCTTGGAACCATTTTCTGCCTACGAATACCATTAGAGGAGCAATAGTCTTCAAACTCTTTGTTGCAATACTCACCACCATTATCAGATTTGAGACATTTTAACTTTTTACCTATCTCATTCTCAACCAAGCTTCTCCATTTCTTAAAAGTTTCAAATACATCAAATTTCTGCCAAAGGAAATAAATCCATACCTTCCTTGTTGCATCATCAATAAAAGTGACATAATACTGAGAGCCACTGAGAGAAGATACTTGAGTTGGTCCCCATACATCCGTATGCACAAGCTCCAATTTCCCATCTTTCTTTTGCTTCCCATCCTTGAGAAAACTAACTCTCTTCTGTTTTCCATACACACAATTTTCATAGAAATCCATATTAACACATTTTAGACCTAGTAAAACATTCTTTGAATGAAGTACTTTCATACCTTTTGCACTCATATGCCCAAGTCTATTATGCCATAGTGCTGATTCAAATCCACAACAACTATCTGATTTTCTGCCTGCTGAATTATAGCAACTATTCCTAAACATTGATTTTATTTGCAATAGCTAAAGTAGAAGGAATAATATGACCTGTACAAAGATATAAGGTGCCTACTTTCACACCTGTTGCTACCACTAAGGCACCTTTTGTAACCTTCCAATTTTTATCACTAAATGTAACAACACAACCTTCATCATCTAGTTGCCCTGCTAAAATTAAATTTCTTTTTAACTTTGGAATGTGCCTTACCTCATGTAGTAGCTAATGATTCCCATTCTACAACTTAATCTTGATTCTTCCCTTTCCAAAAATCTGATAGGGTTCATTATCTACCAAATAAACCAGCCCAAAATCCCCTTGGACATAATCAAGAAAATAACTTCTATGGGGCATAGCATGAAATGAAGCACTTGAATCTAACACCCAAGAATCATCAACATTATCAAGGGAAAGAATCAAAGCATCCTCATCAGATTTATTACTTACCATATTTTCCTCTTTATTGCCTTCCTTTTTGTCTCCTTTATTTTTTCGAGACCAACAATCTTTCTTTAAATGACCCAGCTTACCACAGTACCAACAATCCCTCTTGTCTCTAGATTGGGACCTTTTGGCCTTTGATTTTCCTCATGACTTCCCACGACTCCCATAATTGTTTCCTCTCTCCTTTGTTCTGCCCTTGCTTTCTGCATTCAAAACACTGCCTGATGTGGATGTTCCACCTGAGTTTTTCCTACGAATTTCCTCACTCAAAATAACACCAACAATATCATCAAATTTCAATGTATTCGAACCAGAAACAAAATTGCTAACAACCATTACCAAGCTATTCTAACTTTCTGGCAAAGAACACAAAATCAAAAGAGTCCTAACATCTTCATCAAAGTTTACATTTACAGAAGTTAATCGACTGGTAACTTTATTAAACTCATTTAAATGATCAACAACTGACCCACCTTCTACCATTTTCATATTAAATAAACGCTTCATAAGAAATACCTTATTCGGAGCAAAAGGCTTTTCATATAACTTCGCTAGGGTTTCCATCAACTTTGAGTTGTCTTTGCTGTTATAATATTGAATGCCACTGATTGTGCCAGGCATAAACAAATGGCTCCTAGTGCCTTTCTGTCCAAAAGTTTCCATTCCTCATCACTCATTGTTGCTAATTTCTTGGTTGTTCCTTCCAACGGCCTCCATAAATCCTTCTGATAGAGATAATCCTCCATCTACATCTTCCATAATTGATAAATCTGCCCATTGAATTTATCTACCTTCAATTTACCCTCGTCTGCCATTGGTCCCACTTAACTGTGAAACTCCCACTCAACCGTGAGACCTTCCTGCAGAGGATAATCAAACACAACTCTCTCTGATACCACTTGTTAGGGTTAGAAGGAAGATATCTAACAGTTAAATGCAGATTTGATCAATAAAACAAAGAAATAAAACACACAAAAAATTATAGTAGAAACAAGACAACACAAAGAATTTAACATGGTTCACCTAATCCAGGCTACATCCAAAAAACCACAACCATCCAATGATTTTATTATCCAGTGCAAAACATATTAAAATCTCATGAATAATCACCTTTTTCTACATACTGTAACCCCCATCACAACCCCTTATAACAAGCTTTTTAGAAGCTTGTAGAATTAGGGTTTTACAAAGTCATTTTTTTCTTTATTGATGATGACATGAAAAAAAAAGGGAAACGAGGATACATGTCGGGTGTATAGCATGATCAGTTACCACATACAAACATAAAGTAATGGGCAGACAATCTCTATCTATTGAAGTTTTTGCAAGTGAAAGGTCAATTTCAAGACATCCCAAAGGGGAAGTTTTGGAGCCCAAATTCTCCATGGGCAATGCTCTAAGGAAAATTCTAATTAAACTATAGAACATATGCTAAATTGTAACAAATTTCTAATATCTCCATGCTTAAGAAAATTGCATGCATGTGATAATTTTGATATGATCATAGCGTGGTAGTGCACATGAATTTTAAATCAAACTATTTAAAGACTATATGAATAGTTATCACAATTTTTAAACACCTAAAATCCCAAACCAAATTTCCAATCAGTTCATAGATTGTTTTAATAAGCCCATGTTGTGAATATGCAACATTTTCAAACACTAGCTTAATATTGGACATTTTGGGCTTGATATCCTCTAAATTTGAGTTGATCTCTTCAACAAAATCAACCTCTTTGATGTCAAAAGGTGGGTCGGTAGATGAAATTGTTAACAAAAAATTCATCTACCCAAGTAATAGCTTGCATGCAATCATTTTACAAAATCAGGCATTCATCCAAGACTTTATCAAATATCTAGTAGTTATTCCTAGAATTCCAGTCATCAATCATGTTCCTCACCTTAATGTTCTAGCAATTGAATTATGACATAAAATTTCTACTTTATTAGTTCAACCTAGTCTCTTAAGGAAAATCTTTATTTTTATCGCACTCAAAGGATTGGAACAATCCAAAAAAAACATCCATATCAACATAGATGTAATTGAAATCAATTCTCTAGATTTACTTAATTTGAGAATAGTTTTGGTTCTTTCCCTAGACAAAAAAAATCAGCAACTGACATGCCTCAAAGTTTGATTTGCAAGAACTTTAGCAATAATTAGTTGAATTCCTACTATAAGTTGGAATCATCTTTATATTGTTAAATGGAAAAATCCCATAAAAATGTAAAACATTAACACAAATAAGATAGGTCACATAAAGACTTCGGGTATAACTTCAAGTCCAATAACATAGAAAACTTAGGTATTATGAGTCAAATAACATGTAATGGACTAGTCTTGGTTTGGATTTTCAAAACTATGGCACCATGGCTACAAATACAAATTAGGAAAATGACTATTAAAAATTTAAACTTGTGTGGCAGCAAAAATAATTCTTAGGATTGGTGCATTTTTTCACTCGTTTAGCTACAAGGAAAGAGTCATTATCCAATAAGTTTGATTCTATGTATAACTTCTAATTAGAGCATAAAAAGGATATGGTTTCTAAATATTGAAGTAAGGAATTAGGAACTCCTTTTAAGACCTTGCAAAAGAGTCTGAGGAAAAAAGAGAAGGTTAGAAATCAAGCAAGATTCCTCAAAAATGACAAAAAATCATTAGACATAAGTTATAATGGCATGAGCTCAAACGGTAAACATAAATGGAATTTAATAGAACAACCCTAAGTTCAAACCCCAAGGGCATAGTAATTAGTTCAAATTGAGTGATTGCATCTGACATGCTTGGTGCAACACAACCCAATATACGAGGCCGAGACAAGATCACATATTGAAATTGGTTAAGTATTGCATCCAATATGCATAGTGTGGAGTACCCAAATTGATGAGGTAAGGTTCAAGTAAGACCAAGACTACCCGAAAAGGAGGGATTTCATTCAATTGAAGTTTTTTTTTAAAATATCAGAAATAAAAAGTTGAAGAGGTAAGGTTCAAGTAAGACCAAGACTACCCGAAAAGGAGGGATTTCATTCAATTGAAGTTTTTTTTTTAAATATCAGAAATAAAAAGTTGAAGAATCTTAAAAACTCATTAGAAAATACTT